>JACCGJ010015635.1:0-28821 GCA_013407085.1 Atriophallophorus winterbourni
TTATAACGATATATAAAGATATTATCCAAATGGTGTGTTAATGCTTGTATCTTCACTTGATACTTCATCAAGTGGTATCCGTAAATAGGCATCCTCTAGATCGATTTTCAAGAAAACACATGAACCATGTAAACGAGATAAGATAGTTTCAGGCTCCTTAGTTGTACAACTTCGTTTCATTAATCGAGGGTTCAGTATCAATCTGTAACCTCCACAAATACGGGGCGTTTGACCATCGCTTTCCAGAGGCATAACCATTGGCGTGGACCATTTGGAGGTTTCCAAGTAAACAAACATACAACGTTCACCCAAATAATTAATCACTTATACAACAGGTTCCCTAAAACCATATGAAATCAGGCAACGTTTCAAAAATATAAGATCACCCGTTATTTCTATGTGAATAGGTTTTATATTCATACCACCGGAAAGCGATGCACACTGACGAATTATATGTTTTATTGCATGCGAGCCATATTTTGATGATGAATATGTAAATATAAAGGAAAGGCTAATATTGATTAATTTCAGCTATTTTAAACCGAGGATAGGTGAACTAGATTTCATTACAATGAATGAACACTGATCTGGTTTAGCAGTGCCATATCTGACTGGAATAGAGCAAACTCCGGCGACAGGTACAGAATGTCCGGTAACCCCGTGATTCGAAATGCCAGATTGAATAATTTGAGCATCAGGGGCAACACTTTTCAAGTCATTCAATTAAATTAATGATTCCACGCTTCCTGTATCAAATCTGCACACTGTCAATCCATAACGACTGAATAAACGTTTGTGAATATGAGAAACAGTGAATGGTAAGACTGATAAAGATAATGAGGTGATTTGATTTTCTACATTGATGACTTCTGTGTCATTATTGTGCACATACCATGACTTAGAATTTCGACAAACGAACTGAATTTGCCCAGGCTCACCACATTTCTAACATTTAGCATTACGAACTTGACAAGTAAAACGAGAATGTATGTTGCCACAAGATGTATATTTCTCAAACTTCTGATTGTCAAATTTGGAATAACGTTTCCTGAATTTGCGTATACTATCACGTATGAATCGCTTTGCCCCTGTGGTCGGAAGCTTGACTGACGTTTTGTTTTGGGGGTTTGAAAGGCCAACTGGCCGACGGCTACACTGGCGGCTCTGATACTTTTAAACATTATTATTCACTCGCTGATTCTATCTCGATCATTCTTCAACAATAAGTTTTTCGCTTGAAGAGATTTATTGGACAAAATCATTTTTAGTGCCCTGTGTTCAATATTTCGGAAAATCCTATTTTCACAACATCGTGGTAATTTTGTGCGCGTGCAAAATTTGGTGTCGCTGTTTTGACTTGCTCGGGACCGATACCATTCGGAAAATCTTCTGCTGAATTTAACAATCCGTTTTTCCTTTGTGTGAGGTCAAATCTACGGTCACAACGACTGTTTTACTTGATAATTTGCATCCAATACATTGCGATACGTTCCCACTAGAACCTCACAAATTTTATCTCTCAACCGTCAATCGATCGATACGCTCCTAGATGTTTTCGTGCAAGATATCCACATTCAACGATCAGACGACCTTGACCTCAACTGCCATCGGATGTCTGGACCCAAGAAAACTATGCGTGATTTGTGTAAAATTTGCAAAAATGGGGCAAGTGTGAAATCGAACGTAGTCATGTGTGATAAGAGCTCTACTATGTTACACACTAATTGCGATAAAATGTTTCACTAAATACTGCCGTTCCATGTGTCTGTTATGTGTGCAGCGTATCAATTTTCAATAGTCAATAGCTTTATTGTGATAAATAAAGCTGATAGTTTGTTAGATACCACTGGGTCCTGTGTACAATGGGTCGCACAAAGCGTGCTAAAAGCATACATGGTGAGATAAAAAAGAAGGCAATTAGGCCTTATAACGGTCCGTATTCGGTATAGCATACAACTTGATTGGACATTGGATTGTGGCATTTTATAGGGAGAAGTGTCAGCCCAAGACACATTCCCACCACGTCGTCCAGTGCATGACGGACTTGCGGACGGTTGCTATGGCGTGAGCATTGTTGATCCCTGTAAGCTTGAGAGAAAAGACTGGAAAAATTGTTAGCCGGTTATGGTTGGTATGATTGGTATGTAAGTATAGTGCGGTAGATTGGAATGTCGAAGGCTAAACGAAACTCACTTGAAAGTCGATTGTCAAATGTGTTTTTCTAGGCGTTGCTTAAACGAGGACACTAACTCTGCAACTACCACCTCCCGTGGGTGAGCGTTCCAGACACGGCATATGCGAAAGGGTAGGAAACACCTTCGACAGTTTAATGGGCTGTTCTGATGAGCAATCTTGAGATTGTGCCCACGATGATTGTGTCGATTGCATAGAGGCATCAGGGACTTGCAATGGGGTGCTGATTTCTCTGTAAAGAATGTAAAATCAAAAAAGCAAATCTCCGTGAGGAGTCGTAGCGGATTGAGAAGAAGCCGCTATACTACTCTGTTTTTCATAGTGAAACGTTTTGAAATCCGTAAACAACCGCGAACAAGTTTAAGTCAGGTGTCATTTCCTATCCAGGACCGAACCTGACGGACTGACTATGTCAATGAAGATAACAGCTGTGCCCTATAATAGCTTTATAAATGCGCAGTATTTTGTCCAAAATAACGTATCAACGCTGACGTTCTTTGGTGCCGCACCCACTACAACTCTAATGCCTAAGGCAACATCGAGGTAAATCCGACGTTGTGGCAAAGCATTTACGCGGGGGGGGAAAACACTGAACGTTCGCAATCGCAGAGAGGCAGGAATAACACCCGCTTTTCTGAAGTCTGGCGAGCTTGAGCTTTGTGGCCCACTAATTAGTCTTTTCGGCACTCAATAAACTACGGGAACCGTACCAACTCAATGGAAAACCGGTGTTATCACACCAATCTACAAAGGGGCAGTCGTTCTGATCCGGCGAATTACCGCCCCGTGACGCTTCTTTCAGCGGTTTCTAAAATTTTGGAACGCCTGGTGTGTGAACGACTTGTTGAACATCTCGAGAACCACCAGCTAATAACTTTCACACAACACGGATTTAGGAAAACATATTCATGCCTGTCTAACTTGCTCACGACTCTAAATGACTGGACGCAAGCACTAGACCAAGGGGGTTCCGTCCATGCCGGTTACTTAGATATATCTAGAGCATTCAACAGAGTGAATCACTCCTTACTGCTTCAGAAGCTGCAGAATGTTGGGGTCATTGGAAACCTACTAACATGTTTCACAAGTTATCTGTCTGGACGCAAAGTAAAAGTCAGAATAGATGGAGAAACTTCTCGAACAATTAAAGCCACGAGCGAAGTCCATCAGGGTTCGGTTCTCGGTCCAATACTGTTTCTCATATTTATAAACGATCTACCGAACTTACTAGCATGTAAGCTTGTTTTATTCGCAGATGATGTGAGAATCTGGACGAAGGTCAACTCTATCGAGGACTGTCAAGTTCTGCAAGGAAATTTTAATAAGCTGCACCAGTGGTCAATCCAAAACAAACTACCATTTAATTTCCGCAAGTGCAAAATGTTGCAGCCACCCGCTTGAATGGAGTACATCACAAAAAGATCTCGGAATCTTGGTTTCTGGCACTTTGAAGAACAGCCTACAGTGTGAAGCCGTCTACAAGCGTGCGTGCAGCTTGCTAGGTTTACTGAAACGCATTTTCGGAAGTTTCCCACCTCACTCACTCGCGAAATTAATAAACACTTACATACATCCTGTCGTTGACTACGCTGTACAAGCTTGGACGCCATGGATGGAAAAAAACATCTCGCTTCTCGAACGAATTTATCACAAGGCAACCGAAATGGTTACCGGATTGAATAATTTACCCTTTGAGCAGCGATTGACCAGACTTGAACTGTGCACCCTCGAGCGCATGCGTATCCTACACGACCTCACTCTGACATATCGAATCATCTACGCGAAATCCCACCCTATCAAACACCTTTTCAAGTTTGGTTAAGTTGTCCTTACACGCAGCCACCCTTTGACTCTTCAAATCCCACACTCACGATTGAATTGTCGTCGTCACTTCTTCGCTGTTCGTGTATGCTTCTTGTTCAATAGCTTGCCGACAGATATTGTTACCTCAGCGAACGAGCACATCTTCAAACAAAGGTTACGAAACCTTATGTTGAGAACTACTGCGTTAGCCCTTACATATTGATGTCTATATTTTTTAACGCACGGAACTACCGTCCATCCAAATATTCTTTTCTTTCAGTCTGTGTCGCCATTGAGGATTATTTTTGCTCCACCTATGAAGAACACGGATATGATCATACAAGTAACGATTTTTTTAATTTTTTAGACGTATATCCTATGGTACTGTACAGCAATTTGCTTTTTTAACCATAAATCTTGAATCTTGAATCTACCAAAGCGCATATCTACTTAAAACAATACAATCCAAGTAAGAAACATAAATGGGGGTATAAAGTCATATCTAGAGCAGGATCGAGTGGCCTTATTTATGACTTCGAGATTTATACGGGAAAGGATCGGAAGAAGGAAGATGTCGAAGTTGGAGTGTCATCAACCTACGCACTTCGGCTTGCTGAAGGTATGCCCAAACACAAGAACTACAAGTTATTTTGTGATAACTGGTTCTCTTCATTGGGCTCATCTAGGAAGCTACAGGAATCTGGTATTCTCAATGTGTTTACCGTTAGGGTGAACAGGCCGAAAAGATGTATACTGAAGAATGATAAACTGCTACAAAAAGATGGGAGAGGAAGTTACGACTTCAGAGTTGAAATCAATAGTAATATAATAGCTGTGAAGTGGTTCGACAACAAACCAATTCACCTACTTTCTCCATATGCTGGAATAGAACCGGCTGATACAGTGATGAGATGGGATCAAAAACAGAAGTCATATGTAGAAGTTGGTAGACCTTCCGTTGTAAAAGAATATAACAAATTCATGGGGGAGTCGATTTGTGTAATATGTTGATCGAACTTTATAGTACCGATTTCAAGTCGAAGAAATGGTACATGAGGATTTTTCTATCTGTTAGATCTGAGTGTGGTAAATGCTTGGTTGTCATACCGAAGGACCTGTGATTCCATGAAATCAACAGAAATGTGTCTCTCTGACTTCAAAGGAGAAATAGCAATCGCTCTAATGACTCCGCCCGTAACTCCAAGAGAAAGGCCAAGGTCTACAACTGACATGCAGCAACCGGCACAGAAAATGAGGATAATCTCTTGCCCAGTGAATTCAGTCCGTTTTGACAAAGTTGGACATTTCCGCTCATCTTGAAAACCCGGAAGAGGTGCAAGCACTGTGTAAAAGGATTGACTAAACTGAGGTGGTAAAAAGGCGATGTAGCTCTGTGTCTGGCCTACGACAAAACATGTTATAGAGGCTATCACACAAAAGTACAATGCAGTGCCATAGGGAAATGACGCCTTAAAACTGATGACTTCTGCCGGATGTAACCAATTGGTTACATTTTTCATTTACTCAATTATGTGAATATCACAAACTTTTTATATTATTTGTGTTATTTCACCTCTGGGCAACTCGTTTCCGAAGAACGAATATTTTATTTCGGGTTAGAAAATAATTCAGGCATGAAAGGGTGAAAGCAAACAAAACGAAATAGAAGTCTGGATTACATAGGTTTGATGGAAACAATAGGGGCTTTCTATTAACATAATATAAATTTCAGTGATCCGGACTCACATGGCACAACCCTGAAAGATAACACTACGAACATGATATTTTTAAATTCTAACTATGTCCCGAAACATAATAGCAAACAACCCTTATTCGGAATTTGATTTCGCATTAGAAAATGGTTGAAAAAGCGAAATTTGACATGGGCTATTTACAGAACCGTCAAAAGCAGAAATGACCCGGGCAAACCTTCGTCATAGTGGAATGAAGTTACAAATCTCATCCAGGAGGTTAAACAAAATCACCAACTGCAGTTGTCAGTAAGAATGCAGAGAATTCCCAAACTGCTTTATCGAACCGTTGACGAAAATACGATGCTGAAACTCGGAGTTATCCTATCATGACAAATTACGGACCATATGATCCTGTCCTGGAAACCGCTAACGGTCTCGCCAGTGTTTATTCACTAGTTTTCACCCCCAAGGATAAATTACAGCCATCGGAATTGTCAGCATTGATTGTACATCAATTCTGTAATAAAGCAGCATCACATACACAGGTTGAATATCAACAAGTCCACAGGAGCTGACGGAATCACATGTCAATGACGAAACGCTTCGAATGGCGTTTGAGGACTTCGGAAGGACCGTCATATGGAGGTTCCAGTGGTTTACGTACTGAGTCTACTTGACCAACACATGGCGGCAGGTAAATAACTCTAACGAGATGTATGTTGTGTTGGTCTGTTGTCGCGTTGGTTTAGGTTGTATAGACTGCAGAGCTTCACGTAAACGCTGTACAAAATAGCTAGGCCATCTTCCGCACTTCTGTGTTCATTCCAGGCCATTCGAAGCACTCTGCAATTAGACGTTGCGTGACGCGGACACTAAGGTGCGGCATATTGTGAATAGAGTCGACTATGACTCTTCTATACTTTCTAGGAACGACTGGTTGTGATGTACCTGTCGTAGTGTCGCAGATTATGGTCTCGCGTGTTCTGTCTAAGCGGAATTGGACGATGCTCAAATTGATGTTAGACAACTGCTTGAGGATGTTTTTGTGCTTACTATGAAGTTTAGCCAGTTCTTTCAGATAAACCTTGAGGCTAATATTAATGATGCCAATGGAAGATCTGGACAAGGGGTCGGCAACCTCGTTCTTAAACCCGGGAAGATAATTAATTTTTGATTTGTACTGCAAGATATAGTCCAATCGTCGTATTTCACGTGGATTGTACTTGTCATAGGCAGAGGATAGCGGGTAGGTCAATGGCTTGTGATCTGTGAGTATCCTAAATTCATGACCTTCCAATAAGTGACGGAGTGTCTAATACTCAGATACACCGCCAGGAGTTTACGACGAAACGTGCTATAATTCTGTTTTGCGGGTTGTAGCTTCTTTGAAAAGAACGCGACTGGTACTAATTTGCCGTTCTTTCTCTGTTGTAGCATGCCACCAACAGAGACAGAGGATGCATCCGTTGATAGTACGAGTGTGATTTGCGGATCGACGTGTGCTAGCGACACCATTTTGCCTAATTCCTGTTTGATTTTCTCGAAAGCTTGTCTACCTGACTCGTTCATTCAGAACTGCTTTTTGTCTAGCTTAAGTAAGTCCGTCAGTTGTTGGCATAGCTCTGGACACTTCGGGATGAAGCGGTGATAGTAGTTGACCATGCCAACAAACCCACGCAGCCTAGTGAGGGAGAATCAGGCAATTGAAACCTTTTGAAGGCGTCAACTTTATCGCTGAGGTGTTTGATACCCCTAGAGTTGACGTGATGGCTGAGAAAATCTATGGAATCCTGTCTTAGTTGCGTCTTTGGGGGATTGATGACCACTCCGAAATGACGTAAGCGTGCGGAAAGGTGTTTGAGGTGTTGTAGGTGCTCCTCGTGGGAACCGCTAGCAACCAAAATGTCGTCGATGTAGACGAACACGAAGTCCAGTCCATGCGTAACCTGGTTCATAAAACGCTGAAACGTTTGCGCGGCGTTTCGCAGTCCAATGGGCATGTGTAACAAAGCGAAGAGACCAAATGTTGCGGTCACCACAGTTTTTAAAACGTCCGCTGGGTGAACCGAAATTTAGTGATACGCACGAACAAGATCTATCTTGCTAAACACTCGCTTGTGATGCAAAGACATGGATAAATCATGCAAATGCGGGATTTGATACCTATCCGGCTTCGTGAGCTTATTGAGATTCCTATAATCTTCGAATGGTCTCCAGTCGTTGGCTTTCTTCTTGGGAACCATGCGGAGTGGACTCGCCCTCATGCTGCTGAAAGGGCGGATAATTCCAATTTGCAACATATGCTGGAATTCGCTTTCGGCAATTTTGAGCTTATCCGGGGCTAACCTCCGCAGTCTACTGAAGTATGGGTTCCCTATAGCTATGATCTTGTGGGTGAAGTCATGCTTTACGTCTGACATCTGGTAGTTAGGAATTGTGATATCCATGAAAGACAATATCAGCTTTTCTACAGTCGGTTGGAGTTTTGAATATAGCTTTTAATAGTGGGAGGCATACATGTAGTTTGTGAGCTGTTCATGGACAGGTTTGCGACGACATTCATCTGTTTGCACTGCCAAGGGTCTACCACTATACCATGGTGTAGGAATATATCCAAGCCCAGTATGGGATTACGAAAGCCGGCTATAGCAAAAACCTAATTGATATGTCTCCGGAGGCCTAAATTGAGGATGAGTAATTTTTTACCGTATATAAATATGGCTGTACCATTGACTGCCCGCAAGAAGAATATTGAATAATTTGTTTCTGTCTTGTGATTTTGAAGTTATCACCTTATATATATATATGGAAGTAAGTAGTAAGTAAGTAGTTCAACTTTTTCAGCGTTATCTTGTAAATAAGGTAAATGCCTGTATTCTGTTTTTTAATACACAACTCTTCTTTAGATGACCGCTCACTGTACTGGTGAACAGAAATTGCTTTTTTGTTTTTCTAGCATTATTTGGTTTTCTCAGTCGCAGCTCCAAATACTGGGACCGAAGAACGGCCTGGAAAACACCGGACGTATCATCGCATACGACGAGGATACCAAAGATGAATGAACCGACTTTGGCAGTGGTGGGCGCTCCTTTGAAGCTTTTTACCAACACAAATTCTGGATGCTCGATTGGATTATCAGCCATTTACAGTCCTGTGCCAACTGAACTGAACAGAACTAACGAGATGCTTCCTAAATACAACAAGTCTCGATCGTCAAAGAACAATAAGAAAAAGACATTTTGGTAGTGTTAGTTGCTTCTCTGCAGCTTTCCACCGAAAGAATTTCTTGACCCTCAATTGTTTAGTTAGCCACTTACTGTCCTGTGAAACTGAACTGAACTCACTGAAGGTTATTGAAGTCGAAGAGATTCTGATCGCAGATGTATCAGCGATCTTATCCGGATGGTAGGTTTGAGGCCTTCTACTCCCACGGTGCGAGTTCACCGTGTAGAGTGATGGAAGATGGATAACCGCCGTAGGCCAATACTGGTAGAATTCAAATACCAGGCGGATCGGGATGCGTTATTGTCTAGGGCTGAAAACATCGCCAAAACAACTCTAGACAAGCTTCAGGTTAATCCAGATAACCCTTCATCTCATATTAGACAAAACCCTTCCGCTCCAAATAGGAGAAACCTCGCTTTAAGGACATCTGCTATCCGTAAGCCAGATGCAAACCGAAGCTCTAGTGAATCCGTTACGATCTTACCGAGCTCATCGCTACGAGTCTGGCTGTCCGGATTAGACGACGTTGACGGGCTTATCGAACATGAAGATGGGAGCCAAGCAAATTTCTCTAGTTGTTGATCTTCGATAAAGGCGGCCTCAATACTCAGTCAACAGTCCGTAACATCCATGCAAAAGGTTGTTGAACCAGATACTCCTGCTTTAAGTAGCACGCTAAAAAACGTGCACCTCCCTCAGGTGCTTCGACCGAGGGCCAAGCAGAATTAGTTTCATAAGCACGCTAATGTGTGCAGCATAAGGAATAAGTGGGCTGACCTCTCTCTTCGTGTGGCTGAGTTGCACTCCAGGGTTATAGCACTTTCTGAGACCTCGCTGTCCACACTTGATGATGTGCCAATAAACATTAGCGAGCAGTGCAAATTATGGCTTGCACAATACGGGAACGGTATATCCTTAACCAGTGAAAACGTCCAAGTTGTTACGAGTATCCTGACTTGCTACAAGTTAGCCCTCGCAATTGCTTGTGTCTACGTCACACACAGTGCAGCCCAGCAGGAGATTTCACAGTTGTTTGAGACGCTCGACAGGCTGTTTCAATCAGCTCCCAGCGTACTCATCTTAGGTGATTTCAACCTCCCAGACATAAATTGGTCCGTCCCTGTAGGTTTAGTCACCAAGCAATCCGAAATGTTTCTCGAATGGCTCCATGATCATGCGCTGCATCAGCATGTGAGTGATTCTACGAGGTTTCGTAATGGATGTACTCCATCCACTCTCGACCTAGTATTGTCGTCCCAGCCCGAAGCCATTAGATTCTTAAAATACCTACCACCGCTCGGCAAAAGCGATCACGTAATGATAAGCTTCGAAGCGGTACTGCGGTTTAACAAACCTACTGCTCGCCCTAGACGAAATTTTAGGCTTCTAGACTGGGATTTTCTTCTACAGACTTCAAAATCTTTCTTTCAGTTCTCTAACGATTTTAATGTAAGTGAAAACTGGGATAGAATTTGTAAGTATCTTAAGGAGTTACAAGACAAGCACGCTCCGCTGCAAGTCGTGAAAAAGCATCATAGGCCGCCCCGGTGGACTTTTCGAGTTCGTCGGTCTACCCGAAAACGAGATCGTTTATGGCGGCAATATAAGCTATCTCTTACTTCTGGTTCTTGGGTCCGATACAAAACCGCTCGGAACTCTTGTGTTAAAATACAGCGTTTGCTCAAACAGCAGTTTGAGTTATCCTTAGCTAGGGATGCTAAATCCAATCCCAAAAGATTTTATATCTACGCTCAATCGAAAGAAAAAACCAGGGAAAACATTGGAAATTTAAATCTGGAGGACGGAAAGTTAGCCGATACCGACCTGTCTAAGGCGAGTGCCTTCTCTAGGTTCTTCAATGGCGTTCAGAGACGTGATAATTCGTTAATTGCTCCGTCTAGCTCGTTTAATCTACTACCTGGCGCTCCTGCACTAGATGAGTTGTCCTTCATGGAATCCGAGGTGTATGAAGCACTTATCCATGTTCGCGTCAACAAAGCTGAGGGACCAGATGATATCCACTCGATTGTGCTAAAGGATCTTGCCCCAGTGCTTACAGAAACCATATGCAAGCTCTTTAATTCATGCTTAAACATGGGAGTGGTTCCTAGTGAGTGGAAAGAAGCTATAATCGTGCCAATACACAAGGGTGGTTGCAGCTAAACTGTTGGTAACTATAGACCTGTCAGCCTGACTAGCATCGTCTCGAGAGTAATGGAAAAAACTGCTGCGTCACAAAATCTGTCAGCATCTTTGTCGGCATTCTCTACTGAGTGTGACTCAGCATGGATTTCTTAAAGGTAGATCCTGGCTGACAAACCTTCTTAGTTTTCTCAATACTGCCACTAAAGGATGGATGAAGGGAAGCCTGCCGAAGCCCTCTACCTAGACTTCAGCAAGGCTTTTGATTCCGTAAACCACCGCCTTCTATAGATTAAGTAAGAGGCATTCGGGGTAGTCTACTTGCTTGGATCTAGGCCTTCCTAACAGGTAGGACATTCCGAGTTAGGTTAGGATCTACGCTGTCGAATGAAACCGACGTGATCAGTATTGTACCCCAAGGTTCGGTACTTGGTCCTCTTCTATTCCTGATTTTCATCAATGACTTGTCCTCTGCATTGAAGTGCCCATGCTACATTTCCGTGGATGATGTGAAATTCATCGGATCAACGGATGAAGATACCTTGACGCACGACCTTGAATGGGTAATGAAGAGGTCATACCAGGGGACCTCCCACTGAACATTATTAAGAGCCAACTCTTGTCAGCACTGGTTGATAAGATTCCAGTTCAGGTGTCGGGCAATTATCTCACTGTTAGCGCCACACAGCGTGTTGAGGATTTAGGAGTACTAGTTAGGACGGACTTCAAATTGGAGGACCAATGCGCCGCTGCAGCTCAACGTCCTCGCAAAGTTCTCTTGCGGGTGAGATCCGTGTTATCCAGCAGAAAACCCGATGTTTTTCTGCCCCTTTACAAGGCATAAGTTCGGCCGCATTTAGAATATTGTGTCCAGGCGTGATGCCCTTACTACGAGAAGGATATCTTTCAAAAAGCGTGCAGCGTCTCGCAACTCGCATAATTGAGGGTCAGCGAGGGAATCCTAACGCTGCACGCCTGAAGACTTTAGATCTTTTCTCACTCACGCGCCGTCGTTTGACAGGTGACTTAATTGAAACCTTCAAGATCTTGAAGGGTTTAAGTGGCGTTGTCATGACCGACGTCTTTGCCTTAAGTCCCGAGCTGGGCACCCGGGGCCATTCACTCAAACTTGCTAAGGAGCTATGTAGACTAGACCCAAGGAAAAACTTTTTTGGTAAGTAAGTAAATGCTAAAGTTGTTTAATATACAACTCTTCTTTAGCTGACCTCTCACCGTACTGGTGAACAGAGATTTATTCTTATTTTTCCAGCATCATTTATAACAAGGTGCTTCCTAGATACAACCCGGGTAATCCCTTGGCATCGCGGTCGTCGAGGATATCCGAATCACAATTAGAATAAACGCTTTGACGGTGGTATCAGTGTCAGTATCAGTATCAACATCACAGGGCGATAGTCGACCAAATCGAAACGAGTGCCCAGATTCTTTCGGAGGTGTGCTTGAAAACACCCACCACTACCAGGATTGGTTCGTAAGTAACACAGGTTTGTGTAATTGTCAATGGAAGATGGGAGATGTCTCATCACCGGAAGGTGAGAGAGTTATGCATGTTGCATGTCCAATCGAATGAAAAGACGATGGATAGCAATTTATTTCCACAAATGCGAAAAAATGAAAAAGAAACTCTTTTTTGTGTTTCAAAATATTCTTCGAATATTTTTGTGTTTTTTTTATTATAAATATGGAGGGATTTAGTCTTATGGGTAATGCTCCGGGAAGAGCACCTGCCAGCGTTCGTCCAGCCCATGTTTAAACGCAATTACTGAAGTTGCCATGATTAGTTCTGCTAAAGATGCTAAAGAAGTGCGTTCTGGATTTGAGCCTGGTGTGCTTTTTACTTAAGTTAAGTCTGTGCCCTCGTGTACCAACCAAAGGAGAGAACCGAAAGAAGTCATCGAATTGGAGACAACATGGTAGTTGCTTCTCTGCAGCTTTCCACCGAAAGAAATTCTGGACACTCGATTGGCTCGTTCGCCACTAACTGTCATGTGCAACTGAACTGAACTGAACTGTCCTGTGCAACTGTTACTGAACTGAACTGAGCTGAATGCGCGGTACGTTCAACTTGGTTGTATTTATCACGCTGTGATTAAATATTACGATATTTTTCCGATTCTGTGAAATTGCAATCTATATTACCTGTACTACTAAGATATAAATATCTATTTCCTATATCTTCATTATGGCTCACATTACTTTTCCATGCTTAAAGGTTGGTTGTGGTAAGTAAGTAGCCAAAGGTATTCAATGCTGTACATGCAGACGCTGGGCGCACCAAAAGTGCTCTAGTATACTAGACGACCATTACACCAAATATGCAGCCCATACATGGTTCGAATTTGTCTGCATGGAATGCAAAGAAGTTGCACGGGAGGCTTATCGTAAGCAAGTTTCCCAATTACTCGCAACATTGCAGGAACCATCACAAAGATCTTACGCGCAAGTTGCAGCATCGCACAAACCAATCTTGCATACGCCGGCGGATGTACAAAATTCTGAGGAAAGAAGTCAGGGTAAAACTAACAACAATGTTGTTAGTCAGCGTAAGAAAAAGAACCAGCCAGCTCGAAAGTTACCGCGCTCACCAACAAGTAAGAAAACCGAGCCGCGTCTCGGTAATTAAGCGACGATTAACTCGCAATTGGCTTCAATCCGCAGCGAATTGCGAGCGTTGCAGAAAAACGGCACTTTTTCCGAGAAAAGTTTGAAAACCAGGAGCAGAAACATTCTGATCCATAACGAGCAAGAGCCTTTTATACAGGAGGCTAAAGCACGACGCAGTTTAGATCGCAAATGCGTACAAAATTTACTGCGTCTGGCAGACCTTAAGCCCAATCTACAGATAGTTCGGGTACACAGAATCGGTCTGTATAAGAAAGGAAACCAAGCAAGGCCAATCTTGGTGGAATTCAGAAACCAGAGAGACAGAGACCTGTTTCTCTCTAAAGGCGACCAAATACATACCAATACAAATGGTTTGTATAGATTGGTGCCAGATAGCCGCCCAGTTTCAGCAAATTATTTTGCGTTCCAGCGTTCGGGTAGCAAAGTAGCAAAACCGAAGAGCAACCCTGATAAGCGCCGATTGAATAACTCCGCAACAGCGGATATTTCAATCAAGAACGCTCAAGTGGTGGTAGAAAATATAGGGGACGAATCTTGGCTAAGTTGTGATGCAGCAAACGAAAGCCTCGCTTCGTATGCGCTCAACGCTCCTGCATTAAGAACCTCTACGCCACAACCTTCCAGCGACGTAGATTCTCCACACAGCACTAATTTGGACATACCAAAAAACTTGGTAATACCTCGGGTTTTGCGCCCGAGGGTTGTCCGAAATTAGGCGGGGTACATCGAAATGCTGTGAGCATACTATACACAAATGCTTGCAGCGTGCGTAGTAAATGGCTGGAATTAATGCAGAAAGCCTCCAATAGTAAATCTAGGATCCTAGGTATATCAGAGACCTGGCTTCAAGATGCAGACATTATTCCAGTTGATCTTCTTTCGACATATACAACCATCAGATCGGATAGACCAGATGGTAGACGCGGAGGAGGAGCTATAATACTACTACAACATGGTATTAAATGCCAAGACTCTGGCATCAAAATGGCCACCTTCGGCATCCAGCTGGTCTCGACAGTCCTCACAGACGGTAAGCTTTCTTTTTCGTTAGGCTGCTCATACAGGGCACCAGGCGATTCTGAGGAGGAGGACCGGGAACTTAGGGAACTTCTCACCAGGTTGCTCTAAACTGCCCCACGAGTCTATGTAATAGGTGACTTCAACTTACCGGGTATTGACTAGGACTCTGAGACAACCTCTGATAGAATTTCCCAGGTATATTTCGATTGGATGCACTCCAGTGCGCTTCATCAGCACGTAAGTGAGAAAACTAGGTACAGAGATGGACATTCACCATCTACACTGGACCTACTTTTGTCTAAAGGTCGTAAAGATGTCCAAAACCTCTCTTACGACTCACCTTTAGGGAAAAGTGACCATGTCACCATAATATTTCAGGCAATTCTCTGTTTTCATAAGCCACCAGTCAAATACAGGCGTAATCTAAATCGAGTTGACTGGAATGCTGTACGGTTTTC
Source organism: Atriophallophorus winterbourni (assembly GCA_013407085.1). Classification (NCBI taxonomy): domain Eukaryota; kingdom Metazoa; phylum Platyhelminthes; class Trematoda; order Plagiorchiida; family Microphallidae; genus Atriophallophorus; species Atriophallophorus winterbourni. The sequence continues at coordinate 15,182 of JACCGJ010015635.1, forward strand.
CGCTTTACGACGTGACTGGTTCTCTGAAACCAACGACATCGAACGTAAATGGTCGGTTATTAAGCGAAATATTTTAAGTCTTTAAGACCTTTACTGTCCTTTTCAACCTATACGGCTAAAGAACGAGCCACCTTGGTGGACTCCTGCGGTGCGACGCAACATTATTAGGCGCGACAGACACTGGCGGAGATACACAGCCTTGCCAACCTATAGAAATTGGTCGTGCTATAAGGCTTCGAGGAACAACACAGTAAAGCTACAACGGAAGCTTAAGCGATGCTACGAAACTTACCTGGCGAAGTCTGCTAAAAAGTACCCTAAGAAGTATTATAGTTATGTTCAGTCTAAGGTAAGACAAGGGAGCACATAGGTACCCTAATATTAGACAATGGCCAGAAAGCCAATTCTGACCCCGAAAAGGCAGCAGCTTTGCTGGATTATTTTCGAAGCGTACATAGAATGGATGGCGGGGATGCGATTCACTCAGTCCCAACTCTTAATACGGAAATGGGTGCCTCACTAAGCGAAGTAGTTTTTTGCACGGATGATGTCGCACGTGTCCTAAAGAATCTAGACGGAAATAAATCCGCCGGACCTGACGATGTGCATCCTAAAATTGTAAAGGAAATATCTACGGTACTAGCAGGGCCTCTATGTGAGTTATATAACGAATCGTTCTGCAAAGGCATCCTACCAGATGACTGGAAGAAAGCCATTGTCGTACCCATTCCAAAGGGAGGTTGCGCAAACATAGTTAAGAATTTCCGACCGGTAAGCTTGACTAGTGTTTTATGTAAAACCTTGGAGAGACTAATCAGGGATCGATTGTGCAGCCACCTCGTGCACAATTCATCATTAAGCACGGTTCAACATGGCTTTCTTAAAGGAAGGTCGTGTCTCTCAAATCTTTTATGCTTTTTAGATCGAGTTTCTAAGACACTGGATGAAGGCGGACGGGTAGAGGTCTTTTACTTAGACTTTAGTAAGGCGTTCGACTCGGTTAGTCACAGGTTCCTAGGGATGAAGCTCTCGGCCAAAGGCATATCTGGTAAGCTTCACGACTGGATAACCAGTTTTCTTCGTGATAGATCCTTCCAGGTCCGTGTAGGCGATACTACCTCTGAATTCGCAACAGTTACCAGTGGGGTCCCACAAGGTTCAGTATTAGGCCCAATACTCTTTCTGATCTTCATCGATGATCTGGCATCGCAGTTGTCATGTCCCTGCTACATGTTTGCTGATGATGTCAAATTCACCGTATCCAGTGATCACGGTGATTTGTTGAGAGATATTGAAAAGGTCATTAAATGGTCGCAGGATTGGGATCTTTCTCTGAACTATAGTAAATGTCATCTGTTGTCTGCAGCAGTCGACAGAATTACAGTAACTGCGAATAACGGTAGGATCGACTTTCAATCTATTCAGAGGATTAAGGATTTGGGTATAGTCGTAACAGCGGACTTCAAATGGGCTGCGCAGCGTGCCACCGCTGCACAACGAGCTAGAGGAGAACTCTTTAGGCTTAAATCCGTTCTGACATGTAGAACGCCGGAAGTGTTTATCCCTTTATATACGGCGATTGTCAGGCCGCATTTAGAATACTGCGTGCAAGCCTGGAGCCCCTTCTTTCAAAAGGACATATTACTATTAGAAAGAGTCCAACGACTGGCTACCAAAATGGTTGAAGGTATGTTTGGGAAACCCTACGAAGAACATCTAATTTCTTTAGGTCTCTTCTCCCTTCGGCGTCGGCGTCTACGGGGTGACCTCATAGAAACTTTCAAAATCCTGAAAGGCTTAGGCGACCAGGGCTGTCAAATCCTGTTCTCTCGAGCGATCAACCCCTCAAATAGAGGACATACATTGAAGCTCGCGAAAAACCACAGCCGTCTGAATCTTAGGCAACACTTTTTCAGTGAAAGAGTGGTAAGCTTCTGGAGAAAGCTGCCTGAGGAGCTAATAGCTTGCACATCAATAGGTGCGTTCAAAAGGGGTTTAGAAGCCTTGTGTCTTGGGCTTTTCCCAGACGTTTTCCCGTGAATATACAGGTTGTCTGTCGTCAGAATTGTCCATTTTTTGTTCTTCTTCTTTTGTTTTATATGGTCTTGACCACTTTCTTAAAAAATCCTGTTATATAATACCTCGTTTTAAATGTCATGTTTTGAATGTACGCACCAATTTTCCATAGCTAACCTCTCACCGGCTTGGTGAAGAGAAACCCTTTTCGTTTTTCTCAGTAGCAGCTACAAATTCTGGGACCAAAGAACGGCTTGGGAAACATCGGACGTACCTTCGCATACGACGAGGATACCAGAGAAAAATGAACCAACTTTGACAGTGGTGGGCGCTCCTTTGAAGCTTTTCAAAAACGAAAATTCTGGACGCTCGATTGGCTTATCCCTTGGCGGTGCGATCGTCGAGGATATCCAAATCACAATAAGAAAAAACGCTTTGGCAGTGGTGGTTGCTTCTCTGCAGCTTTCCACCGAAAGAAATTCTGAACGCTCGATTGGTTCGTTAGCCACATACTGTCCTGTGCAAACAGGGTATACTACCGGATGATTGGAAACGAGCGGCGGTAATAGCCATATACAAAAAGGGCCCTTTTTTGGATGTACGCAACTACAGGCCAGTAAGCCTGATAAGCATTCTTTGCAAGTGCTTGGAAAAAAATCATTCGGCGCCAGGTATGTAAACATTTGGTAGCCAATTCCTTACTATCCGATGCCCAGCACGGATTCTGGAAAGAAAGGTCCTGCCTAACCAATCTTCTAAGCTTTCTGGACGAAGTGACATTACGCCTCGATGGAGGGAGAGTAGTCGAAGTCTGCTATCTTGATTTTCAAAAGGCATTTGACTCGGTGAACCATAGGTACCTTCTGCACAAACTAAGTATGTATGGCGTCACAAAGGACCTACATCGATGGTTAGACAGCTTCTTAACTAATCGCACTAACTATGTTAGAATTGCAGGGGAGTGCTCGCAGGAATCATTGATTCTCAGTGGAGCGCCTCAAGGCTCGATGCTTGGTCCATTACCTTTTCTTATTTTTGTAAACGACCTGGCAGCGTGCTTGGGTTCATGCTGCTTCCTGTTTGCTGATGATGTTAGGATCCTAGGAACCGACATTAGAGATACGCTTATCTCTGATTTAGAAAAAGTAATCGAGTGGACAAAGACCTGGGATTTGCCACTAAACTTGGGGAAGAGCTGTCTTCTGGCGACTGATTTAGCGACAACCCAACTAGAAGTTGGTGAAGGAACTATCAGAATAGCGGCTGCTCAGAAAGTGAAGGATCTTGGCATTACTATAACAGGCGATTTTAAGTGGGCTACTCAATGTGCCGAAGCTGCAAACAAGGCTCGCAGAGAATTGTTCAGACTTCGCTCAGCGTTATCTTGCCGAAAACCTTCAATCTTCATCCCCTTATACAAAGTAGTCGTGCGGCCTTACTTAGAGTACTGCGTTCAATCCTGGACACCGTACTTAAAAAAGGATATAGCATGTCTCGAAAGGGTCCAGCGCCTTGCGACTAGGATGGTTGAGGGTCAGACAGGTAAAACCTATGAGGCTAGACTCAAGGACATCGTTTTTTTCTCACTAAAGAGACACCGGCTGCGAGGTGACCTAATAGAAGCCTTCAAGATTCTAAAGGGTCTTACGGGTGATAATATTACTATAATCCTTAAACTTGCCCCTAAAACAGCTACAAGGGGTAATTCCATGAAACTTCTTAAGAGTAGGCCCAGATTGCTGGCACGTGAGCACTTTTTCAGCAACCGTGTGGTCAACTTCTGGAACAAGCTCCCAGACTGCATAGTAAGCCTCCCAAATGTGTTGAGCTTTGAAAGGGAATTAAAAGTTAAATGGTCTATCATATTTCCGCACATTGTCTAATAAAAAACTTCAAAATATCAAAAAAACGTATTTTTACATTTTTATCATATCTGTCTAGGCCTGGACAACCTGACAGCAAATTAGCCCACATGCAGTCTATGATTGTGTTTCACTTTACCTCAACTAGGCTATTGATTTCATACACCACACATTGTTCACGCATATTATTGCATTGTATCCTGAATAGCTGACCTCTCACCGTGCTGGTGAAGAGAAACCCTACCTTACTTTCCAGATATTCGGAAACAAGAACGTGTGAAAAGTACGAACTGTATACTCAATATCGAAGTGCCGGATGCTCAACCGCATACCGTCGAAGAAAATCTGGGTGCGTGATTGGCTTTTAGGCACCTTCAGCCCTGTGCAACTTGAACTTGAACTTGAACTTGGAACTGAACTGAACTGAAGATTACACAGCTGATTAAGACGCTCGACAAGTTGTTTCAATCAGCTCCCAGCGTACTCATCTTAGGTGATTTTAACCTCCCGGACATAAATTGGGCCGTTTCTGTAGGTTTAGTCACCAAGCAATCCGAAATGTTTCTCGAGTGGCATCAGCATGTGAGCGATCCTACGAGGTTTCGTAAGGGATGTACTCCATCCACTCTCGACCTAGTATTGTCGTCCCAGCCCGAAGCCGTTAGATTTTTAAAATACCTACCACCGCTCGGCAAAGGCGATCACGTAATGATAAGCTTAGTAGCGGTACTGCGGTTTCACAAACCTAATGCTCGCCCTAGACTAAATTTTAGATTTGTAGACTGGGATCTTCTTCTACAGACTTCAAAATATTTCTTCCAGTTCTCTAACGATTTTAATGTAAGTGAAAACTGGGATAGAATTTGTAAGTATCTTAAGGAGTTACAAGACAAGCACGCTCCGCTGCAAGTCGTGAAAAAGCATCAAAGGCCGCCCTGGTGGACTCCTCGAGTTCGTAGGTCTACCCGTAAACGAGATCGTTTACGGCGGCAATGTAAGCTATCTCTTACTTCTCGTTCTTGGGTCCGATACAAAACCGCTCGGAACTCTTGTGTTAAAATACAGCGTTTGCTTAAACAGGAGTTGGAGTTATCCTTAGCTAGGGATGCTTAATCCTATTCCAAAAGATTTTATAACTACGCCTAATCGAAAGAAAAAACCAGGGAAAACATTGGAGATTTAAATCTGGAGGACGGAAAATTAGCCGATACCGACCTGTCTAAGGCGACTGCCTTCTCTAGGTTCTTCAGTGGCGTTCAGAGACGTGATACTTCTTCAAATGCTCCGTCTAGCTCTTGTAATCTAATACCTGGCGCTCCTGCACTAGATGAGTTGTCCTTCATGGAATCCGAGGTGTATGAAGCACTTATCCATGTTCGCGTCAACAAAGCTGAGGGACCAGATAATATCCACTCGATTGTGCTAAAGGATCTTGCCCCAGAGCTCATAGAACCCTTATGCAAGCTCTTCAATTCATGCTCGAAGATGGGAGTGGTTCCTATTGAGTGGAAGGAAGCTATAATCGTGCTAATACACAATGGTGGTTGCACCTAAACTGTTGGTAACTATAGACCTGTCAGCCTGACTAGCATCGTCTCGAGAGTAATGGAAAAAACTGCTGCGTGACAAAATCTGTCAGCATCTTTGTCGGCATTCTCTGTTGAGTGTAACTCAGCATGGTTTTCTTAAGGGTAGATCCTACCTGAGAAACCTTCTTAGTTTTCTCAATACTGCCACTAAAGGATGGATGAAGGGAAGCCTGCCGAAGCCCTCTACCTAGACTTCAGCAAGGCTTTTGATTCCGTAAACCACCGCCTTCTAGAGATTAAGCTAGCAGCAAAAGGCATTTGGGGTAGTCTACTTGCTTGGATAAAGGCCTTCCTAACAGGTAGGACATTCCGAGTTAGGGTAGGGTCTACGCTGTCGAATGAAATCGACGTGATCAGTGGTGTACCCCAAGGTTCGGTACTTGGTCCTCTTCTATTCCTGATTTTCATCGATGACTTGTCCTCTGCATTGAAGTGTCCATGCTTCATTTTTGCGGATGATGTAAAATTCATCGTATCGACGGACTAAGATACCTTGATGCACGACCTTGAACGGGTCATAAACTGGTCACACCAGTGGGACCTCCTACTGAACCTTAATAAGAGCCAACTCTTGTCAGCACTGGTTGATAAGATTTCAGTTCAGGTGTCGGGCAATTCTCTCACTGTTAGCGCCACACAGCGTGTTAAGGATTTAGGAGTACTAGTTAGGACTGACTTCTAATGGGAGGACCAATGCACCGCTGCAGCTCAACGTGCTCGCAAAGTTCTCTTTCGGCTGAGATCCGTGTTATCCAGAAAAAGACCCGATGTATTTCTACCCCTTTATAAAGCATTAGTTAGGCCGCAATAAGAATATTGTGTCCAGGCGTGGTGCCCTTATCACAAGAAGGATATCGTTCAACTCGAAAGCGTACAGCGTCTCGCTACTCGCATGGTTGAGGTCAGCGAGGGAAACCTCACGCTGCACGCCTAAAGTCCCTAGATCTTTTTTCACTTACGCGCCGTCGTTTGAGAGGTGACTTAATTGAAACCTTCAAGATCTTGAAGGGGTTAAGTGTCGTTAGCATGACCGACTTCTTTGCCTTAAGTCCTGAGCTGGGCACCCGAAGCCATTCACTCAAACTTGCTAAGGAGCGATGTAGACTCTACTCCAGGAAAAACTTTTTTTGCCTCAGGGTGGTAAATTTCTGTAACAAGCTTACAGAAGAACTTATATCCTGCAGTTCTGTCGCAAGTTTCAAGCAGGGTTTGGACCGCATCTGGGGTAAGCTTTTTCCTGAATTCTCCCCCTAATTTTTTGCAAAATTAGGTTGTTCACCATTTTATCGTTGTTTGGTAAGTAAGTAAATGCTAAAGTTCTGTTTGTTTAATACACAACTCTTCATTAGCTGACCTCTCAACGTACTGGTGAGGAGAAATGTATTCTTATTTTTCCAGCATCATTCATTACGTGGTGCTTCTTAAATACAACCCGGATAATCCCTTGACATCGCGATCGTCGAGGATATCCAAACCACAATAAGAATAAACGCTTTGGCAGTGGTGATTGCTTCTATGCAGTTTTCCACCGAAATAAATTCTGGACGCTCGATTGGCTCGTTCGCCACTTACTGTCCTGTGCAACTGAACTGATCTGAAGAATAGAATTGACTCTGTGTGGCCTTCATTATTTCCTGATTTTTATCCGTAAGGGAATAGTTGGTATGATCCTCATGTTGTCTTTGGAACGCACTAATGTTTCTCCCCACCTATTGGTGAGGGGAGTTTTTCTGTTGCATTCCAGACTACTCTCATACCAGAAGATATTTGTGAAAATATTGTTTGAAGTGGTGGACGCTCTTCTGTGGCATACCACCGAAAGAAATCTGGACGCTCGAATTTCTCGTTAGCCACATACAGTCCTGTGCAAACTGAACTGAACTGAACTGAACTCGACCTTTTTGGGCAAACATTTGAACAACTCAAACATTTGAACTCTTCCACGCTGCTAAATTTTTCGAAATTCATTAAATTTCTGATTCATCGATTACATTAGCAAAATGATTCAAAATTCTTGTCTTTGCTTTTACTCTAGCTGCAACAAGAAGGTTTCCAAAGGTATAGAGTGCGACGTGTGCCTGCGTTGGGCTCATCCCAAATGCTGTGGACTGTCGTCAGCACAATTTAAGGTTTATGCGGTCAATCGATGGCTTACATGGCTATGTGCTGACTGCATGAAGTCCGTTGAAACTTTGGTTGAGGAACGTAAGCGTCTCGAGGAACGTAAGCGTTCTCCTCCTCGTCCATCTCCGAAACCCAAAACGTTTGCGGATGTAGCTAGGTCAGGGGTCCCGTCTACCTCCAGCCAGCATACCACTCCTTTGAGAACACAGAAGGCGAAATCATCGCCATCTTCCTGTCCCCCAAAGGCTCGTAAGGAAAGCGATCGGAGAAAGGTTATCGACCTACTCCGTGCTTCAGGCATGCGACCTAATACTACGCTGAAGCGAGTTCACAGGGTCGGGAAATGGAGGGGTGGCTCAAACGACGCATCTACCAGATCGCCGCGGCCAATTGTAGTCGAATTCACAGAGCAATGTGATCGCGACTACTTCCTTTCGAAAGCTGAGAAGCTTACCTGCGTCGAGGGAAAATGCGTCGTACAACCTGACACCCCGGCACACCTGAAAACTTCTAGCCCAATTAGAGCTAGAATGTTTAAGTTAGCTGTAACTCGTAGCTCACCGAATTCGCTCCAGAGTCGAAGTTTAGAAAATGACAATAGTGTGGCGATGACGCTAACAAAGGAGAATTTTACTCCAACATTGAAGTGCGCCACTGTCGTGCTTCTTCCTTTAGAGGATGAATCTTGGATGAGTTGTAGTGACTCGTACCATGAAGATGAAACTAGATGCCAAGAGTTGTCGTCTGCTTCAAAAACGAATGCTGTATCTCTTGATGAAATTCAGCCTTCGAAAAACGCGAAGCAGCCTCGGGCATTACGCCCGAGGACAAAGAGCTCTTAGGTAGCCCTAACACCGGGAGTCTGGCCCAACACGATAGTGCTCTTTTGTTCTATACAAACGCTTGTAGCATTAGAAATAAATGGGCTGAACTCCTCTGTAGAGTTTACGACACCCACTGCAAAATTGTGGGTGTCACGGAATCATGGTTGTCTCATGATGACCACATACCAGCTTTAATCGCGGATAGGTTTAGCGCCGTAAGAAGCGATCGACCCCTGGGTAAGCTAGCTGGAGGGGCGTTTCTCCTTATTGATAACGCTATTCCCTTCGAGAAAAGTATTTCTTTTTCTACAACGAATGTGCAGATAATATCTGACTTGCTCATACATGGATGCACGCGTATAGCTGTAAGCTGCATCTACCGTAGTCCGAGCACCAGTTTGGAAGAAGATGCTCTTTTGCAAATTCAGCTCTCGTCTCTTTTAGCCGTATCACCACGTGTTGTAATCTTCGGCGATTTTAATCTACCCGAAATAAACTGGGAGTACCAAACCTCGCATGCCCCAGGAGTCGCGAACGATTTTCTAGACTGGTTACACTCCCATGCACTTTACCAACACGTAAACGAACCAACTAGATTCCGCGAGGGTCAGTCTCCGTCTATTCTTGACCTAGTTATTTCTACTTCTGAAAGCGGTATACAAAATTTGGTCGTACTGCCACCACTAGGAAAGAGCGACCAAGTAGTGTTAGCCTGCGAGTTACTTCTTTCATTTGGTAAACCCCCACTTAAGATGTCTCGAAGCTTCCATAGGATCGACCCTGCTTCCCTATTACAGGCAGCAGCGCTACTCCCATGGCGAAACATTGACCATGTGGATGGGATGTGGGGGCAGATCAAGAATAACATCCTTCAACGTCAGGATCGATTCGCTCCTCTCTTACCCGTTCGCAAAAAAGGTAAACCTCAATGGTGGTCAGCCTCAGTTTCCCGTAGCGTACGTCACCGCGACGCAAAATGGAGGCGTTATAAGCTAACTCCCTCATGTGGGACTTGGGCCCGTTACAAAGAAGCGCGAAACATAGCTGTTTCCAAGATACGTGTAGCAAAGATTTCTTTCGAAATGAGACTCGCTCAAGAGGCCCATACTCATCCGAAACGTTACTACAGCTACGTTCAATCTAAAGGGTCAACACGAAAAGGTGTAGGTACCTTGAGAAGGGACGATGGATCAGCCGTCATTGCAAGCACTGAAAGGGCTCAATTGTTTTCCGCGCATTTTCAAGGCGTACAACGCCGAGATTAAAACTCGAATGCATCTGCGCCATCACTCCAATGTGTACTCTCTGATCGCCCCCTCTGCACTGACCTTACATTCGAGGTACACATTGTTGAGAATATATTGGCCAGCCTAGCTTACAACAAGTCGGCTGGGCCCGATAGCCTCCATCCACGAATGATCAGACTGCTAGCGCCTATGTTAGCTGTGCCGATCACAGAACTTCTCACATCATCCCTCAGTCAGGGCACCCTTTCTTTAGACTGGAGAACAGCCGTTGTAGTACCTATCCATAAGGGAGGAGCTTCCTCGTCGGTCAATAATTACCGCCCGGTTAGCCTCACTAGTGTACTATGTAAGGTTATGGAAAGATTGATCCGCGATAAAATATGTGGATATCTAACCAAACACTCTCTTTTGAGTGGCGCACAGCACGGCTTCTTAAAAGGTAGGTCATGTCTGACAAATTTGTTGAGCTTTCTTAACGAGGTTACTAAGAGGATGGATGATGGTATAGCTGTAGAAGTCTTCTATCTCGACTTTAGTAAGGCTTTTGATTCAGTCAACCATAGGCTCTTGCTTCTCAAACTCTCAGCCATAGAAGTATCAGGGAACCTTCTGGGCTGGATTCGAGCATTCCTTAGCGACCGTTCCTTTACTGTCAGGGTAGATGATACTTACTCCGCAAGTGCGCATGTAACGAGTGGGGTTCCCCAGGGCTCAGTCTTGGGGCCGTTGCTGTTGCTCATCTTCATTGATGATCTTGCAAGCCAACTGCGCTCACCCTGTTATATGTTTGCTGACGACGTTGAAATTGTCGGTAGGTCGGATAACTCCGATCTGATAAGTGATGTGGAAGCTGTAACAGCATGGGCGGGTAAATGGGACCTTCCCCTTAACCTAGATAAGAGTCACTTGCTCTCTACACTAGCAGGCAACATGATTGTGTCTACGCCCTCAGCTCACACGGAGTTCCGTATGGTAAAGTCTACTAAGGACCTAGGAATCGTAGTCTCCGCAAACTTTAAGTGGGCTGACCAATGTGCTGCTGCAGCTCAAAGGGCCAGGAGGGAACTCTTTCGACTACGTTCATCCCTCACTTGCAGAAAAGCTGAGGTGCTATTGCCCCTTTACAAGGCAATAGTAAGGCCACATTTAGAATACTGTATCCAGGCTTGAAAGCCGTATTACCAGAAGGATATAGTGCAGCTAGAAAAGGTACAGAAGCTGGCCACTCGCATGATCGAGGGGTTAGCACACACCAATTATGAAAATCGTCTATTAGCTCTAGGACTTTTCTCACTTAGGAGGAGGCAACTTAAGGGGTATCTTATAGAGACCTTTAAGGTTGTCAAAGGACTAAGTTGTTTAGAATTCGATGACTTCTTCCGGTTCTCTCCTTTGGTTGGTACACGAGGGCACAGTTTTAAGCTAAGTAAACAGCACACCAGGCTCGAATCCAGAACGCACTTCTTTAGCATCCGTATAGTGAACGCGTGGAACTCACTTCCCGCGGAACTAATCTTGGCAACTTCAGTAATTGCGTTCAAACATGGGCTGGACGAACGGTGGCAGGAGCTCTTCCCGGAGCATTACCCTTAAGACTAATTCCCTCATTTTCATCAAAAAAAACACAAAAATATTCGAAATTTTTTTTGGAACACAAAAAAGAGTTTCTTTTTTCATTTTTCCGCATTTGTGTAACTAAACTGCTTTCCATCGTCTTTTCATTCGATTGGACATGCAACATGCATAACTCTCTCACCTTTCGGTGATGAGACATCTCCCATCTTCCATTCACAGTTACACACCCCTGTGTTACTTACGAATCAATCCTGGTAGTGGTGGGTGTTTTCAAGCACACCTCCGAAAGAATCTGGGCACTCGTTTCGACTTGGTCGACTATCGCCCTGTGATACTGATACTGATACTGAACTGAACCGAACGGAAGTTCGAATTGTCAAGGTCAATGTTTTGATTAGGAAAGACAAGCGGGCTTACAATATAAACAACCTTTCCACCCTATATAAATTGATCATGCTATAAGGCTTCCAGAAAGAACACAATAAAGCTACCTCGGAGGCTTAAGCGAAGCTACGAAACTTACATGGTTGACGACATTTATCCTCAAATTATAAAGAACCTGGCGCCAATATTAGCAGATCCTGTGGGTCGTATGTTTAACGCTTCCTTGCAACATGGATATTTTCCGAGTATTTGGAAGTTAGCTAATGTGATCCCGATACATAAAGGTGGCAGTCGATCCTCAGTTTGTAAGTACAGGCCTGTAAGTCTTACTAGCATCCTATGTAAAATCCTGGAGAAACTTATTAGGGATATGATCTGTCGCCATCTAGTTGATTACTCGTTGCTGAACTCTGCTCAGCACGGCTTCCTTAAAGGGAAGTCGTGCCTAACAAACCTCTTATGTTTTCTTAACTTTGGCATCAAAATGGCCACCTTTGGCATCTAGCTGGTCTCGACAATTGTCACAGACGGTAAGCCTGTTCCAGGCAAAGTGCCGCACAGTCAGATACTGTACGTGGGCTAAGATACTGTCAGGTTGCCCAGGCCTAGACAGATTTGAAGACGAAAAAAGAACAGGAAATGGTAGTGAGACTCCAGCCTGATTCAGCATACGGCTCACTGGTCAATCAATTTAGCACGGTGTTAGTCGCACAGCACAAAGTACTGTACGATTGCACATCCGTGTAGTACTATCAGTTCTTCTTCTTCTTGATAGACGACAGGGGGTCAAGCCCTTGTAATCCGCATCTCTTTATATCAGCAACATAGTCCAGGAGAACCTCAGTTGAAGAAATCCTGTCCAGTGTTGTTCAGCTTCGCCGTGATTTTGGTTTTCCTGATTCTCAAGAATGCCAAACACCCGTGCTTCAGACTGCTTTCGATGGCCCCTAGTTCCGGAACCCGGGGACATGTCTTAAAGCTTGCCCATCTACCAAGTCGGTTAAACTGCCGAAAGTTCTTTTTCTCAGTCCGCACTCCTTCTGCCTGGAATGATTTACCGTCTTTCATCGTAACCTCTCCTTCCCTTGCTATTTTTAAATAAAGCCTTGACTCTAACCTATATTTTTCTCAGAAAATTTGAATTTAACTTCGAACATTTCTTTTCGTCCCGATGCTGCACCCATTTTCTCTTTTCCAGACCTACATACGAATTGACGCCAATCCATCCTCCCCTGTATTGACTACCCTGTGCTTCCTCTGACCCCACCATTTACGGAAATTTGGTAACCGAAACCCAATTTCATGGACTCCACCCGACCCCTTGTGCTGACTATCCTGTGGTTCTATTTTAAGCTCTTAGCTTTTTGTACCAAAATATACTATTGACTATTGTGCCATTTGCATTTTCCTTACAACCCCGTTAACTCTTTGTCAGTTTCATTGCTCTTCCAGATCCCAGTATCGGAAGTCCGTATACACGCAGTTTAAACTGACCCTGTTCCGGAGGATGTGGTGGGTAGCTGTGTCCCGGGTTGACGCCCTACCTGTCCAAATGCCACAAAAATCCATTGATGGTGCAGGCTAAACGCGAATGAGGCCCGCTATAAGGCCTTGGAAACTCAAACATTTCTCTCTTTGCTTTTTCGACCCACCGCTCTATCTATCCTGCGGTTTGTACAAGCTCTTAGCTTTTTTAAATAAACACGTAATCCAGCCCTTGAACAATTGAAATGGCCACAAAAATCTATTGATGGTGCAGTCTAAGCGCAAATGAGGCCCTCTATAAAGGCCTTGGAAACTCAAAACATTTCTCGTCTTTTGCTTTTTCGTTTTTCTGACCACCCCGCTCAATCTATCCTGCGGTTTGTACAAGCTCTTAGCTTCTATACCGTACTAAACTATTGAACTATTGAGATATCCGGAAACAAGAACGTAAAACGTACAAACTGTATACTCAATATTGAAGTGTCGGGTGCTCAACCGCATACCGTCGAATGAAATCTGGGTGCGTGATTGGCT
>JACCGJ010015637.1:0-21559 GCA_013407085.1 Atriophallophorus winterbourni
GAAAATCAGTTACTCATGTACGTAGACAGTTCCAAAATACACACAACCAGACAAACCGTGAATTCTGTAACGCTTTCTGGTAACTCAATTTTGGTACCTATTCACTATAAATCTAACATATGATACGTCAAAAATAATTTTGACCTATCTTGGAATGACTCTGAGTGTAATGGTGTTAAATCCCTTAAGAAAGGACCGATAAACAATTCAGAAACACCATTGCCTCAATAAACATCGAATACATCATTTTTAATTCACCATTTAATGACTATATTTTCAGTGTCGTGTTAAATAAAAAAATATTGAAATTGTAAATGTAGCTGTGTTTTAATCAAGCAAAATTAGCAAGGATGAAAGCGGAAGGGATTTAGTTTGAAATTAATATGAATTGAGTGTACGAAAGCTGTTTTTTCAAGCGGAATTATCTTGCTATCAATATGGAATTCTGCGCTCGCCAATTGTTGTAATGGATGTTGTACGTGAGCATTCCCGACATCATGGATTTGTTATTTCTATCGATACTGGCTAAGTCGGTTTGGTGCGAAGGATTGCGGATTGAATTCGCCACGGTCTGATTGCACTCAGTAGGCGTGCTCTGAACAAGATCGCCCAAATCACAATCGCAATGACTAGCACTACCGCTATGCAGATAGCTGCGATGGTCCCTGTTCCAAGTCCAGGGATGTCAACTGTTCGCGTTTCGGATTTTGCTCAAATTCCTCCGTAGATTTGTAAATTCAAGTTGAATTCATAAGACAAGCCTGGGAAAATAATGTTGCCAATTTTAATATCATTCCAATTTCAATGTTATTCAAAATGTGACCCAGCATATATGTACCGACATTCATCGCCTGGTGATGGCAAACGGCAACAAACCGGATGTGATTTGTAATTGCAAGGTGCATTAAGAAAACAGTACACTAGTTTTATACTCCTCGCGCTGTTGACTTCGGATCAATTTTTTCTATACACTTGGTTTCTTTTTAGAACCACAATCGATTCATTTTTAAATCTCTCACTTTTTTCATTTAGCTCAAGTTACCACAAGGTTACTCTATTAAATTATTGCATACGGTTGCATGGTAGTCAAAAGTGGCGCTCAATAAACAAGTACCTTGTCAGTTCTGAATGTTAATTTGCGTTTTAATTCAGATTGTATAGGACAGAATGTTTACATTGTATCAAGAATGGTCGTTACGGGGGGTGAAAACCGATACCACGGGCTTAAATGATTTAAAGTTTAATCCAAAATTCTTATGCCTGTATTTGGTGCAATGAAACTTCGAGTTGAATTGAACAAATCAGTGTGCGATCCGTGATGTCTTTGATATTAAAATTTCGTCGGTTATGTTTTTAATGTTAGAATTGGAAAATAAAATAAATAGAACCACGTCTCTGATTAATCCTGCCACTCAGCAGCTTATTGAAATCACTGTGGAGTCCAATCACTTAAACAAGTGACTCAGACGCCGCAGCTCGATTTCGGTGTAACGTCAATTGACACCACTTCATATGTTGATTAATCTACGAGTGTGACCAATCTAACTTTAGTTAAATGCTATTAATTGTATAGGCCCAAATTCAACTTCAGTTGTGATTTGTTTGTTAAAGCCTCATCAGCCCTTGCAGAGATCTCTGTCTAATTCACCTTGCTCACATCATAGTTGCAATACTTCGTGATTTCGGTTGACTCCGTGATAAAGTGTTCCATATTGTGTAATGCTATGCCATATCACATCCAGGTTTCCGAGTTCCACGTTGTGGTCGGTGACCAAGACATTCACAGATGAAGCTGAGTTTGATTAGGGACTGTTAAATTGTCTCATCTTGACAGTAAGGACAAACTAGGACAAACAAACACTAGGACAAACGTTTATCTTGATCCTCTAAGCACATTTGGAAGAGTTAGTAGACGCTGAGTTGCGCCTAGACCTTACAAAGTCCTCTGCTATGCAATAGCATTTAAAAATTAACAATGTCTTTTTATTCTTTACTTTTTCCACTCATATATTTACTGATGAAAACGTAAATTGGAATACACAGGCGTTTCTCTTATTATTGTATTTCTGAAAAAATCAGACTATACGCAATTTCAGATATAGTACGCACCTTGTTTCAAATTATCCAGAGAGATACACCACGCGTTCCAAGGAATTTCCTTAACCATCTTTTCTCGACTGTCACGAGGATAATACACGACGTTGTACAAGCCGGAGCATTTACCGTTTGAGTAATGTATCAATTCGTAAACGTTTTCAGGTCCGAGGCAAACCTCCACGTGGCCCAGTCTATTCGACGTCGTGTTGAACTCGAATCTGAAGTTCGGTGTGATTATGTGATTTGTGGTCGAACGAGCAATGATAAAATGGAATTCAAAAATAATTTCAACATTTCAACATTTTTAGAGGAAATTTATTATTCAAACATATATTGCCACGTACTTTTCTGAAAGTATTTTATCGGCTTTCAAAATCGATACAATCAATCAAAATTTAAATTAATTATTGTATTACATTTACTAAATCTCCGGGAGAATTAAGTTGAAATCTACACGGCATAAATCACATTGAAATATGAATTGATTTTTTCGTAAAACATTAAATCAAACTTTTGTGATTCAGAGTGCAATTTTGGTGAACGTGACGGAATCACTTATCTGTATTTATCAACATTATTTACGCTACAATCGTAAGACAAATGTATTAGATCTCATGAACATCAACAGATAAAAAATAATCAATTTCAGGCTTTTCTTCTTCAAATAATTTTGTCGATATGGAAGTTTATCATGGAAAGTAAAGTTCTCGACCTAGTCGCTTTCGCACCCAGAACTTTTTTCTTATGATTTTAATTACAATCGCGTAATCTGTTCACAAGGCATGCCAGCCAATAGTTGCAGACACGTTGTGAGAAACCGTGTAGACAACTGAGAAGTCCACAAGGGCTTTATTCGCTTCCTTAATCCGGCGAGATAGAAACAAACAATCTGCACTCTTAGACGAGCCTTTGATTAATCAAATAAAGTGACGTAAATCGTATTCACTGCCAGAAAAACGTCAACAGAATGGGAGAGCGTAACAGCCTCTGAGTAACTCAGCTTCACCTGTACATGTGTTGAACACCGAGCACTAAGTTGAACTCGGAACGTGGATGTATTATGGCATAGCATTAAACAATATATGGATCACTTGCTTACGTGTCAGCAGAAATCACGCAGTCTGGCAGCCTTGCGGTCAACAAGGTGGATTAGGCCTAGATATATACAAAAGATAATGTCACTCTAACAAACAAATTACAATTCAAGTTGAATTTGATCCTGTACAATTAGTACCATTTAACTATAGTTAGATTGGCCACACTCGTAGATTAATCAACATATGAAGTGGTGTCAATTGACGTTACACCGAAATCAAGCTGCTACGTCTCAGTGACTTGTTTACGTGATTGGACTGCACAGCGATTTCAATAAGCTGCTAAGTGGCAGGATCAATCAGAGATGGGGTTCTATTTATTTCATTTTCCAATTCTAACATTAAAAACATATCTGACGAAGTTTCAGTTTCGAAGTGAAAACGGATCGCACACTAAATGTTTTAATTCAACTCGAAGTTTCATTACACCAAGTACAGGCATAAGAATTTTGGATAAAACATAAAATCATTTAGGCCCATGGTAAGGATTCTCACCCTCTATAAGTGCCTTGTGTTAACTAGAATCGTTGATCATAATCGCCTTACAGCTCTTAATGTTCCTTTCTGTTCCATTTCTGTTATTCTGTTAAGCAATGTAAACATTATGTCCAACACAATCTGAATTAAAACGCAAAATAACATTCAGAACTGACAAGGTACTGGTTTATTTAGCGACATCGTACACAACCATGCAACCGTATGCAATAATTTGATACAGTAACCTGGTGGTAATTTTGACGAAATGAAAAAAGTGAGCGATTTAAAAATCAATTGATTGTGGTGCTAATTAGAAATCAAGTGTAGATAAAAGATTGATTCGAAGTCATCCGCGCCAGGAGCATGAAACTTAAGTACTGTTCTCTTGATGCACCCGTTTGCCGTTTGCCATCATCAGGCGATGAATGTCAGTACATATATGCAAGGTAACAATTTGAACTCAAGGCATACAGGCTACGGTGTGGACGTACAAATTTGTGCTCTCGTAATTTTGTATCTTTTTGCTCGCTCTATTGACGGATCTAGACGGTTCTTGTATCATTGAACTCGTCTCAACTTCCTTATCCGGAAGTCGGAGAAACGTGAATTCTTGAAATTCAAAACTTCCAGTTTCTACCCAACATTTCATACGCGTGCAACATTGCTTCCAATCCAGAATTACGCAACAACTCGGATATCAACACGAAGATCTCGCTATATGGTATTCAATGACAGTTATTTGAACACTGTCGAATCAAATCTCACAGAACAGTCTTTACGTGAAAGTGTACGCCATTTTACTGTCCGTCGGATTTCACTGCATCGCATCCACTCGTTTTCGCACTCCACCGAGTGGCACCGATCGATAATCGACCGCTTCGCTCAGTGTATCGACTCGATCTCGCGAAATTGTAACGATGACTCACAACGCGACCTTAAACGGACCTGACGACGAGGCTTGTAAAAAGTGCATACTTTTGTCGAAAGCCGGTAAGTCCCAGATCGCGTCAAGTTAAATGTTACTTGTGTTCAATTGCTATTCATTCGAACTGTGAAAAGTATTCATCATCTGAATCTGTGACTCTAATTAATAATGAAAAATTACCAGGCATCTGCTATATATGTAAACCATGCAGATTGAAAGTAACTAGTGATTTATCAAGATCCGAAAACTCTGATGCAATTATGGAAATACGCATGTTCGCTGTAGAGGCGAACTTTAAACGGCTTGAAAACACGTTTGAGTCTTTCCAAACATTTGCGTGTCAGAAAGCGCTGAAACCAAATCCAAACGCAGTCCCCAACCACATTAACCGCAAGAGATACAGGGAAGCGCTAACTACTACGGAAACGCTGATTTTTCCAGAAATCGACAAAGGTCCCTTCCAACAACTCGGTACGACCGATGAGCCTGCGAATCAAACCTGTAGTCAAGTGAATGAAAGTTCTGAATTATCGAAGGACGTGCATAAGCTTAGACCGAAGAGTTTGAACACTGAAACCTCTCAAAAGACAAACATTAAAGATCTAACGGTAATTTGTCGTGATCTCGTTGAATCAACTTCGCCATCGCTAAAGCAGGGCGAAGCAGATGATAGGAAACAATGGAATGACCTTTGCAGAAGCTTAGACATCACTGCCTCAGCTGCGTCGCTGACACGATTGTTTAGACCTCCGAACTCACCTCGTGCGAACACACCCAGGTTACCGCGTGTAGTGATCATGTCCGTCAAAGACGTAGAAATTATGTTGCTCGCCTCATTTCTCTTAATTGTAAACAAATCGACTCTGCAAATATTTCCGGACGTTCCTTAGGAAGCACGGCAAATTCGTCGTAATAATCCGGAACTAGCAAAAGAGGCTACAAATCGCAGAGCTGTTATAGTTCATGGTGTACCCATTTTAAACGAAGCAGAATCCAGCAAACGTCTGCAACACGATTGTAGTGAATGGAGATTTTTACAAGAGATCCTGGGTTTGAAGGACATAATAACGACTCGTGTTATGCGCCTTATACCAAAAAGAAACGCATCAGCCTCCTCCTCTCAAAGTATCATTCAGCACAGATGAGTTAAAGGATAGAATACTCGAGGCGTGGAATCAATGTCGAATATATGCACCTCCTGAAATTGGTATTCGGTCTGTATACGACACAAAACGCACGACGACTTTTGTTTCTGAAATGACTTCGCTACCAAGTCAATCAAATGCACCTTAGACAAAAAAACGTGGAGCAGCCGACCAATTCCGGGTCGGTGAATCCACTACTATGAGCTCTTTATCGTCAACAAAAATCAAATCTCTATCATGCTGTTACACCAATGCTCAGAGCTTTATGGGTGAGTTCACTGAACTGTATTCACGTGGCGTCTTGGGATTTAATTGCAGTGACAGAAACCTGGTTGTGTAATTCTCTACACGACTTTGAACTTAAAATTCCTCATATGATGATTTACAGAAGAAATCGAGCCTCAAAAGGTGACGGTGTCCTCCTTTACTTACATGAAAGCATCAACTGCACTATATTTCTCTCCCCCAATTTAGATGTTTTAAATACATTGTTTTGCTACTTTGACCTACATGATAAACGCAAGTGCCTTTCCGCATTGATTTATCGACCCCCTTCTTCATCATCTGCCGCTGACACTGTTCTTTCTAATGCAATACGTTTTGCATTGAAGCTCACATATTCACATTCGCTCCTCCTCGGTGATTTTAATGTACCGACCCTTGCAACACACATTACAGGTGACGATTCATTCAAAAGCTTTCTTCAAGAAATAATGACTTGCGCCCCTCTTTACAACCATGTACAACAACCAACGCGATTTCGATCTGAACAAACCCCATCTACCCTGGACCTCATACTTACAAACGAAGAACTCATGATAGAATCTGTTTCCTATACAGCTCCACTCGGATTGAGTGATCATGTTGTCATGACATTTGATTATACTTGTCAATACGAACTAGCAGAAAATACTCAATGAACGTATACAACTGTGAACTATGACTTGCTTCGAGCTCTTACTACTGCAAATCGATGGGATTTCCTTGAACTCAAATGAGCTAGGGAAATCTGCGTAACGTTTTACAGCCAACTTCGTATTATCATTAACTGATCATCAAAGGTGAAAATAATATCCAGCAAACAGCGTCCGAAGAAGCCTCTTAGAAGCAGTACTCGGAAATGGATGTGTAAGCCTGACAATGCGTGGTTTAAATTGTTGGACGATCCGTCTGGGATAACTTGGTGCTACTACACGTTATAGTGAAATAAGTGTGTCTGCCTCATTCGAAAAGACAGAAAAGATTACCAAATCAGTCTTGTCGAAAAATTCATTATAAATCCCAAAGCATTGTATAAACACGTCAACGACCTCCGGAATGTTAAAATGGGAATACCGCCACTGGTCTCTGGTACTGGAATAGTGCCGTCATTTGAAGATTGCGCTAACGTTTTCCGACAACAATTCGCATCAGTTATCTCACAAGTGTCGACCCATAGAAAGCGCTTAAACTCTGACAGCTGCAGCCTGCCAATTCTTCACGAAGTAGAGTTTCCCCCCAAAGTTGTTCAATCAAAATTAATGATGATTAAGAGAACAGGCTCACCCGGTATAGACAATTTACACGCAAACATTTTGCAAAATCTATCTTCCGTGTTGGCAATACCGACATCTGACGTATTCACGATGATGTTCGAGCAGAGCTTTGTACCAGAAACTTGGAAAACTGCCCTGATTAGTCCCATGTACAAGGGTGGCAAAAGAAATGATCCTTTACACTATCGCCCGATAGCGTTATTACCAGTGCTAACAAAAACTAATGAAGTCCATAATAGCTGATGCTTTACGGAATCACTTTGAGATTATTAATTTATTCTCCGACGCACATCATGGATTCAGGAAAAAACGATCCTGCCTGACAAACTTGCTATTAGCAAAGGAATCTTGGCCTGAGCTACTAGATGCCGGCAACTCCGGGGACGTAATTTATATCGATTTCTCATAAGCCTTCGATCGTGTGAATCACGAAATACTTTCGTCGAAACTACTCATTTACCGAGTACAAGGTAAACTCCATGCATAGATTAAAGAATGGTTGATATCTCGTAAGATAACACACATCTGCGAGGTCACCAATCGAAACTTTACCAACAGCATAGCAGGTTAAACTGCAGCAAATATGCATTTTCCGTTCGCAATGTGCAACTGTGAAACAGTTTACATACTCATATGGTACAATCTGGAACCGTTGAAGTTTTCAAGAAATCACTAGATATCCACATGGACAAGTATGTTTTTTATGTTTGACAATAATCTAACAATATTTTGATATTTTTTACTATCCGACCCAATGTACATTTTTGTGGATCTTGTAAAGCATAGCTTTTTAGCCGCATATAATCTATGAAGAAATCTATGAATAAACATTGAAATGGGAATGATATTAAAATTGGCAACAATATTTTACCAGGCTTGTCTTATGAATTCAACTTGAATTTACAAATCTACGGTGGAATTGGAGCGAAATCCGAAACGCGAACTGTTGACATCACTGGACTTGAAACAGGGACCATCGCAGCTATCTGCATTGAAGTAGTGCTAGTCATTGCAATTGTGATTTGGGCGATCTTGTTCAGAGCACGCCTACTGAGTGCAATCAGAAGGTGGCAAATTCAATCCGCAATCTTTCGCACCAAACCGACACAGCCCGTATCGATAGAATTAAAAAACCCGTGATGTCGGTCGTGCACACGTACAACATCCATTAAAACAATTGGCGAGCGCAGACTTCGATATTGATTGCATGATAATTTCGCTTGCAAGAATCAGCATTCGTACGTTCGAGAAATTCATTGCATGAAATTCTTGAACCCCGTTCAACCGATGAGTCCTTCGAAGGTGAAAACATGAAATTTATTTGGGGCTCATATATAATATTTAAAAAAACATCATGCGAATAAGAATTAAACCATATGATTTACGTTAAATGTATGCTAGCATTCTAGTGCTATTTTGATGTTTCGCAATAGCGCAATAATGTTTTATTATATTCATTATTATTTTGAGTAGTTATGCATAATCAATTCACCGGATCTGGAGTTTTTTAAAAAACGTCTCGACAAACATTTTCGATTCCAAATGCGAGCAATCGGGATGCTAATTTGATTTGCATGGAAATATGTAGAGAGCATTTTGAAACCAATCGAGTAAACTACTCCAAGAAAATAAAATTTGCAAAAATCGGTCAATCACTCAGGCTTTGCTTTTTAGTGTGTGTGCGATGGAAATAAATAAAAGTAAGCATTTGCATTAACGATAGATCCTTACAGGTCCGTGTAGGTGATACTACCTCTGATTTCGCAAAATCTACTGGTGGGTTCCCCCAAGGTTAAGTACTAAGCACAATACTCTTCCTGATATTCATCCATGATATGGCGTCGCAGTTCTCATGCCCCTGCTACATGTTTGCTGCTGATGTCAAATTCACCGTATCCGGTGATCACGATGATCTGTTGGGAGATATTTCGAAGGTCATTAAAAAGTCACCCTGATTGGGACCTCCGCGTTGTCTGCAGCAGTCGATAAAATCACAGTAACTGTTACTAGCGGTAAGATCGATTGTAAATATATTCAAAATGTTAAAGATTGAAATATAGTCGTAACAGCAGGTTTTAAATGAGCTGCGCGATGTGCCTCCGCTGCACAACGAGCTAGAGTATAACTCTTTAGGCTTAAATCTGTTCTGACATGTAGAACGCCGGCAGTGTTTAACCCCTCATATATGGCGATTGTCAGGGCGAATTTAGAATATTCCGTGCAATTCTAGGGCACTTTATTCCAAACAGACATACTACTACTAGAGGGAGTCAAACGTCTGGCTACCGATATGTTTGAAGATACATCAGAAAAATCCTACGAGGAACGTCTAATTTCTTCATGCCTATACTGACTTTGGCGTTTACTAACTGACATAATAAAAACCTTCAAATTCCTGAAAGGCTTCGGCGTAAAATCACGATCGTCTGAATCTTAGCCAAAACTTCATTGAAAGAGTGTCAATCTTCTGAAAAATCTGCCTGAGAAACTACTCGCTTTCAAAAGGGGATTGGATGCCTCGTAGCGTCAGCTTTTCCCTCACTTTTCTGGATGAATATTCAGGTCGCTTCTCGATATAATTATCATGAAAATGATTTTCAGTTCAAATTTGTACAGTTTTTACTACGACATATAAAAAGCAACACATACAATTATATAATGCCTAATTTTAAATGTCATGTTTTTAATTTCATTTTGAAGAGAAACATTTTCCGTTTTACCCAGACCGAAGGACGGCATGGAAAACACCTGACGCCATGGACGTCCTTCGCATCTTTCTAACGACAGAAATTCTGGATGCTCGATTGGTTATCAGCCATTTACGGTTGTTTGACAGATGAACTGAAATAAACTGATAGTGACTTATAGCAGTTTTTATGTAAAGTTCCTTTATGGCAAAGGAACTTAGACAGATCAATGATATTCGGCAAAACAAGAAATGTCATAAAATAGCACTCCATCTACCACAATATATATTTTTTCAATTTTAACTTTCTCATCCTTTAGGCCTTGAATAGTTTCTAACCCAAACCGATTAACACGAATTCCATCAGATGATAGTTACACTCTTTTCTGGAGCATGTACCAATTTCTACGGATCCAAATTTGTCACGGCCGGGGCGGTTTTGGGGATAAGCTCCCAATTCCAAAAATGCTCCAATGGCCTGCGTCTCATATAGCCTCTGACAATCAAGTCCAGCTCCTGGCCTGCACGCGTGGTCCTGTGTCACCCAGCGCAACTGCTTCTACTGACAGGAGAAAGGGCGAAGGCGGCTGACTGGCGCCTCAAAACCAGCATGCTTCGGGCAGGTGGAGCTCGTTAGTCCATGAAGCCGGCCCACCTAGGGGAAGGAAAACCCTTATCTCAAACCTCCACTGCCTTGTTGCTACATCCATTCAAGGAACAGGCTTCAGGAGTCAACCTCGAAGAAAAATCCGGAGCCGGAGTCCTGTTAGGCAGTCCGAAGTTTATTCAACTTCGTCCTGCCAGCTCCTGTGACGGCATCGTTTTCCCAACGTATCAGCCTAGCTGTTCCCATGGTTCCAGTGGTGCCGTAGAGAGAGAGCACTTGATGCATGGGCAACAGCTAGTGCTTCATATTGAACTGCCCTGGCGTACATCACAACGCACCAATGGAGAGGACACTCCATTCCGCTTCTACGGAAAATAACACGGGAAGCAGCAGATACAGGTTGAAAGCTATGGCTCGACTGGCGTAGAGCTAAGCGCCTGGGGCTGCTTTCGACGGTTGGAGAGACTTCCAGGTCTCATTAGACGGCTACCGCCCGCCTCAAGCTGGGCAGCCCCCAGTCAATAAGGTGCCGTCTCGCCACGGTCTGCTATCCTCATTGGGTGCATGGGGATTAGGAATCAACCGAGAAGCAGACTGTATTTTTCCGCACCAGCGAATCGAAATACCAAACAACAAATGTCAGTTCTGAATCTTGGAACCAGGAACGTCCGGTCCATGCTTCCAGGATTTCATGACGACGTCTCGAATATCAGAGGCAGTAGAAAGTCCGCAGAGATTGACAACGAGCTAAAGAGGCTGAATGTCAACGTGGCTGCCCTACAAGAGACGCGCTCACCAGACACTGGTAAGCTAACAGAAAGTGATTACACATTCTTTTGAAAAGGAAGAGGTTCCGATGAGCCTCAACTGCATGGAGTTGGGTTTGCCGTGCGAAACGACATATTAAAAGCAACAGAACCGAGCAGCAGCGCGAGCGGACGGATTTATACTCTAAATCTGAAATGCATTACTGGTACCATTACGTTGGTCAACGTATATGCACCGACGCTCTCTGCGACGCCTGCTGAAAAAGACGCTTTTTATCATAACCTCACAGTCATCCTGAAAAACGTGCCACAGAAAAACTGCGTAGTGGTATTGTGTGATTTCAATGCCAGAGTTGGTGCAGATTACGAGTCTTGGCAAAACTGTCTCGGAAGGTTCGGTGTAGGTAAAACCAAAGAAAATGCGCAACGCCTTTTAGAATTGTGCACACAGTTCAATCTTTGTGTCAGTAACACTTTCTTTCAAACAAAACCACATCATTAAGTCTCTTGGAAGCATCCTCGCTCTAAGCATTGGCATCAGCTTGATCTTATTCCCGTTAAGCGTACTAATATAGGAAGCGTGCTCCTCACCAGATCATATCAAAGCGCAGACTGCGACACTGATCATTCACTGGTCTGTGCAAAATTGAAGCTCCTTCACACGAGATTCCACCGCACCAAATTGTCTGCTAAGCCTAGGATAGACGTCACTCGCATGTGCGAACTTAATCTAACTGCGAGATTCTCAAAAGCCTTCACGGACGAGTTCAACAAGACAACCCAAGTTGAATCTGCTTCAGAAAACTGGGAATTGATAAAAGCTGCATATGCCGAGTCGCACTTTCCACTTTCGATCCAAAGAAAGCTCGAACGAGCGACTGGTTTGCAGCAAACGCTTCTGAGATGACTGCTGTGCTGGATGCGAAACGCTCAGCATTCTTGAGGTTCAAAGGTATGCCAACAGATGAAAACTTACGTCTTCTAAGAGCAGCTAGAAATAAGGTCCAAGAGACTGCGAGGCGTTGTGCAAACGACTATTGGACTGAAGTTAGCCTCAATATCCAAAAAGCTGCGGATACCGGTATGTTTGATGGGATCAAAAGAGCCATTGGCCTAAACAAACTTAAAACGGCTCGCATTAAGTCTTTATCTGGTAAGCCGATTGTCGACAAAACTCAACAGATGGAAAGATGGGTAGAGCACTTCTCCACCCTCTACTCTAGGGACAGTACGGTTCTACCGCGTGCACTTGAAAATGTCGAATGGTTGCCGACCATTGAATATCTAGATACCCCTGCTACTTTTGATGAGCTAAATAAGGCAATCGACCGCTTAGCGAATGGGAAGGCCCCTGGTGACGACGGAATTCCAACTGAGCTCATCAAATGCGGTAGAGCAGCATTATTACAGCCACTTCACCATTTTCTTCTTCAGTGCTGGCAGGAGGGGGGTGTCCCACAAGAGATGCGAGACACAAAGTTCATCACGCTATTTGAGAATAAGGGTGACAGAGGCGACTGCAACAATTATAGAGGAATCTCCCTTCTGAATGTTGCAGTCAAATTGTTTGCTAAAGTCTTACAGATCCGGCTGCAAGTTTTAGCTGATAGAATTTACTCCGAATCTCAATGTGGCTTCCGCAAAAGAAGATCAACCGTTAACATGATCTTATCCCTGAGACAACTTCAAGAAAATTCTCGGGAACAGCGTATGCCATTATACGCTATTTTCATTGATTTTACTAAGGCATTCGACTACGTCAGCAGGGAGGGTCTTTTCAAAATGCTCGATCTGATAGGCTGCCCCCCAAGGCTGCTGAGACTCGATATTTCGTTCCACTCAGGCATGAAAGGCTCAGTCCATTTTAACGGTTGCAGTTCAGAGGCGTTTGAATTTCGCCGAGGCGTCAAACAAGGGTGTGTTCTTGCTCCCACGCTGTTCGGCATTTTCTTTGCTCTGCTTCTGAAGCACGCTTTTAAGACGAGAACAGAAGGCATTCACATACGCACTCGAAGTGATGGCAAGCTTTTCAACCTGAACCGGTTGAGAGCACAAACCAAATTACGGGATGTGATAATCCGTGACCTGTTGTTTGCCGACGATGCAGCCTTTATTGCTCACTCCCAAGAGAACCTACAGTCGCTAATGGACTGTTTTTCGTCGGCATGCAAAGACTTTGGTCAACAATCAGCATGAGCAAGACCAAAGTCCTTGGTCAAGGGACTGTATCGCCACCAATCATCACTGTTGGAAACTGTCAGCTCGAACCAGTACATCATTTGGTTCAACCATGGCGGATAACCAATCGCTAGACACGGAGATTGATAAGCGGATTGGCAGAGCAGCTGTCATTTTGTCTCGATTGAACTCTCGTGTTTGGGATAACCGCAAGCTGACTGTAAAGACAAATATGATGGTATGCAGTGCGTGCGTACTAAATGCTTTAATATACGGCAGTGAAACCTGGGCCACTCACGCAAGACACGAACTGAAGCTGAGTGCTTTCCATCTACGAAGCATCCATCGTATCTTGAACATATCGTGGATGGACAGATTGACTAACGCTGAAGTGCTTTCAAAAGCTGGTCTACATAGCATGTTCACCGTATCACATCAGCGCCGCCTGCGGTGGCTTGGTCATGTCTATAGAATGGAAAATGGTCGTATTCCGAAAGATCTACTCTACGGTGAGTTGCAATTAGGAAGTCGACCATTGGGCAGACCGCACTTGCGGTACAAAAATGTTTGTAAAAGAGATATGAAAGCTCTTGACATTGACCCCGCAAGCTGGGAAGAACTTGCTCTTGACCGCTTACTTTGGAGGCATTGTGTAAAGCGTCGACCGCAAGCCGGGGAGGACCTGGCTGCTGAATGCAGATCACGCCGCCGGTGTGCAACTGATGCAATACAACAGAGTTCTGACTATCGTTGCATGCGCTGCGGGAGAGATTGTTCCTCCTGAATCGGACTGTTCAGTCATTCAAAAAGTTGCAAAACATGGAATTCATGCGATGTGATGTACATCCATGGTCGACATAGACCGACGGAGGCCAACAACAACAACCAATTTCTACGTTTGAAGTTCGTCTGCATGATATACTATCAGGAGCTTAAACTGTACATGTTTTTATCAAGCCATTATGTTTTACTTCAATATATTCCCATCGAAGGATTCGCAATATCTCATTCAATGAATAAGTACATATCCCGAGAGCAATCCGACTACAATGTGAAGTGAATATATTGAAATATAGTTGATTTTAATCCTAATCACGAGTTTTTGGTTGATATACAGCACTTCACCGTCGGCCACCCCACATGAGCTGTAACATCCAATAGCAAAACCGAAATTGATTTTACGGTTCGGGAAAATATAGTTCACAACGTTTGGGGCGACAAGTTCTTTCGGACAAAGTAATTTGCAATAAGTCACGATCGGTCAAACGAAACGAAGAATGTGACGGCTTTCAGTGAACCTGTTGGCCGCAAATTGAATAAAACAACAACTTGAAAAATAACAGCTGCTCAGAGAACAAATCCTAATTCCGCAATTGATCAACTCTCTGTTAGTAAGCGGTCAACATGTCCCCGTTTAATGGAAGTTGAGAAAACAACCGTGCTTTGCCCAAATTTTTACGCGGAACAATAATCATTTCTTCCAACTCTGCAAGTGAACTCATCGCGATTACACACTCCATCTGGACCATGTATAGCGTGTGCCTAATTACAAAATGTGTAACAATAATGACTCCTAAGTTATCAAATACTAATTGCCACCATGTCAATTGCATATAATAGATTTACCTATGAACCATGAATCTCTGTACTCCTCCCACTGAAATAACCGTTTTAATGAGCAAAAGAATTGTTCTTTCGAAATTAGACTAATCACAAATAGTGAAACATTTGTTTTTCCTCTTTCTAATCAATATTTTGTATTCATACAATTAAATTATCTAACTGCTTGGCCGATATTTTTCTTATTTGCGAAGCAAAACAATTAACTCACCATTTCCAGCAGTTTGACCTTGAATCCCAACCTGAAAGATTATTAAAAACTGGATGGCGAAATCCATGCTGCAAAGTTTCTTGATCAATGTAACAGTAGAACGCGTATTATCGTATATATGCGAACCATTCCGCACACACGGACAAATATTTTGAAACAATGGTTGACTTATTAGAGTGCAACATTCCATGGTTCAGGCCAACTTAAACTTACGTGTGAAGCAAATCTAGCTGACAATATTTTTAATGCTCAACAAAAATTGATGATAACACCAAACTTAAAAATTCCATACAAACCTTTCAGTATCAATCGATAACTCATTACCTCGCGTTAGTAAAAACTCACAACGTGTGAAAAGTAGCGCATTATCAATGGCAATTTTCTTGAAAAGCAGTATTAAAAAAATGTGCATCCTAAAAATTTCACTACCTGAATTTGGAGGAATTGATATTTGTTGAAGAGGAAGATGATTTATTTCGTCAATCAGACTAGCGGACAGAAAACATTTGAGCTCTGACTCCGCGAGAATTTCGGCCAGTTTAAGTCATAAACGATTAATATCCATATTATTGTGATTGTCTAGTCAAGATCTATCAGATAATGCCGTATTTCCTACACGGAAAGGTAACACAGTGATTTTTCTCTTTCCAGGTAATTCTTTTCGTAATGTCTAAGCAAGCAACATTTAAAAATGTTTAACGCATATAGCTGAATTTACACACACTCGAAAGAGCTGAACACTCTACATCCTTCAAGGCCTCTTAGCTTTGTATCATGATCATGAATCTCGGTACCTCGTATATCATTTTTGTCTAGCTTTGAGAATCTGACTCTATATTGTCCACGCATCAAGTTCACCTGATCGAAATCTGGCAATCAACATTACATTGCCTGCATGAAATTGTCTCGTCCAGTTAACGCGAAACGATGACGCAGAAAACAGTACGGCCTAACTGAAAAAGTTGTACGAAAGGGCCTTTGCAAAATCACGTCTTGTGACCTGTCATGTCTGTTCATGGAAACGTTTTGCTATCAGCGATACGGCCCTAATGAATGTATTGTGGCGCTCACATCCCTATTCCTTATTCAAAGATAATTCTATCGCAATAGTTTGCAACACGTGCAGACAAAGTTCAGGAGGCCCCTGCGACCCGGCAACTGTACGGACAACCAATCAGGGACTGAGCTTACATGCGCAATTTGTCAGCTGTGAATCGTATTTGAAAAATCGAACTTAACCTTGATTACTTGTTAGACACTTGCACGAAACCAGGGTCGTCTAAACTTAAACAAGCAATAAATGATGGTTGTATATTAGTGAATAACGAAGCTATCACTGATCAAAGGAGCAGATGAAACATGTGTACGATAATAACCCAACAAAATCGAGTTCCCTGAACTCGGCACAATCACAAAAATCTTATGAAGTCATACGCTATAGACAATTAGCTTTTCGGTGCGGACGCTAAAACAAATATACCTTTCAGAAGGTATACAATTAGACGAACTTCACAAAATTCGAACAATCTATCAACCACCGGTTTTTGCGACTCAATTATAATATGTACGTCTATTCCAGAACCTGATGCTTCACTATTTGAGGCCCGAAGGCAGCACGAACGTAAGGTGCGGTTTACCAGTGATACAAATACATCATGTTCCACCCACTTCATTATATAAGCTCACTATGGAAAGCTATTCGCCACAACCAGCCTAAAATTACCGTACACCACGAAATATATCTAAAAGAAAAATGGCTTAACGCCTATGTGCTACGACGTGTCTACCACGATGTTCCATGTTGCGAGAGGAATAGCGAAGCCGCTGCTCCTGAGAACCATTTTTCCCGTAGTCTTTTCTTACTTTTAGAAATCATTGTTGATTCTTTAAATCATAAACGCGCTAGCTAAGACTGTAAGTAGTGAATAATCCTGGCACGATCTCTGAAGTTAGATGAAGTGAGTTTAATTCCACTGAAAGTGATTCGTCTAAATGACACAATGGTTGCTTTAAACATACGTTATCAAAATGGGTTTTTCTATGTGGATCCCTGGGTCAAAGTGGGTTCAGAGTATAGTGTTTGAACATGAAAACAATGTGATGCATAAGCAGGCAAGAACGTCCACTGAAACGATTAAATAAATATTGCTTGATCCCAATTCAATCGAGATCGAAATAGAGAACCTGGCAAAATTTCCAATTCCGAAAGTCAAGCAACGCCACAAACCACGTTAAGGATATCACTTATTACTAGAAGCATAACGCAAAACACCATGGCAAATCCGAATCCAGATGAGTCGAGCAAATAATTTCGATTTACCTGCGTCATTATTCACACGTAATTCGATCAAATGCATCTATACAAGCTCGAAACTCCTTATCAACAAATTAATCAAACCGTACAAGATTTGTAATGAATAGATGCCGGATATATTCTTCATAATAGAAACGCTGTTTCATAGATCAATGCCTGATAATTAACTCTTATTCGCCCAGAATGTCATCAATCCTGGGTGACCATTTGAATAAAGGCAGAGGATTTGCACTCTAATTTAAGCACTTGCTTATCTGTAGAGTTAGGAAGGATAAGGTCATTGATATACTTCGAAACAATTTGGTGCTGTCTGACTCTTACTTCGAGAGACGTATGCTTTATTGGGGTGATCCATCCTAATCTTACAACAACCAATGACTTTACCAATAAACTGATTGGTGGTTTGCACATTGTGACAACTAGGTCCGAGTTTCAAGTATTGATATTGGGGGATTTCAAACTTCCCCAGCTCTACAGTCAAGCGAATCATCCATCGCTGGAATTTGGCTATGCACTTTAAACCGTCTTGGATTACGCACACGCTTATAACTACGTTCTTGAATTTAATCGTTTAAGCGGGCAAACAATCACATCGAATCCTACTGCTCTAGAGAATGTTGTAATAAAACAGCCAATCGGACGAAGCAAACATGTTGTCCTATAATTCGACTGCGTGTGTAGCGCTAGGCGAAACAGTGTCATGGTAAGATACGTCTGAAGCGTGAACTCAGTTTACCGATTTTCAACGCAATTGATTAACACCATTATATTGTTTTATCCGATTAATCATTATTAGTTTATTTTTGTGCACCAGAAATGATTACTAGACAAAAATATTATTTTTGTTCTGAAGGAACCTTCTCAACAAAACAAATACAAACTGCCGTCTGTTACCTTGATGAAACAAATGGCAGGAACATTGGGGTTTGATAATAGATAAAATCACAGCCGTTTCGTAAGCACAATTTACACAACTTAGAATTAAACATATCGCTAAATTTGCATAGACGAACAACATTTTAAATATCATTTGATTTCTTGAATGCACCGCAATCCATAGCCTTTACATAGACTCGTAATTTCCAGAACGAATATTAAACTACATTTTTGGCTTGATTCTGGTTTTGAAGAATCCTTTAAACAGAATGATGATTCATTAGCACCATTTTATGCGTCGAAATCCACTAAGTACTTTGGCGAATCCATCATTCAAAATGGAAAAGTGAAGTATTTATTACTTTGACGGTGGAGGTGAATTTGCCAGCAAAGTCGATCATATGCGGAAATTATCAATGGAGGGGCACTAGAAACATCGTTTAGTCGATAGATTGTAACTTGATGTAAGAAGCGAATCGTCAATATTTTTTTCGAATTCTGTTAGTTATATTATTGTAATTGATGACAATTCGTGTATACGATTAAAGACAATTTCTTATCCTTCTTTCTTCTCTTTACAACTTAAGAAATATGAATCGTAAAAATCTCCAGGACCAGACGATATAACTCCAATGTTGTTTTACACCTGTGCCTGAACCTCTATCTCACATGTTTATTAAGTTGTTTCAAGCTGGTGTGTTACCACAAGACTGGATCTGAGACAAATAACACACATTTACAAATTACTTTGCCGTTTGATGTCTTCAGTATGAAAATCTTATGGTAAACAATATAATCTATGAACCTGAAGACATGTCTTCAATGAGGCCAAATGTATCAGAGTTCGGGATGAGTATCGATGAGTTTTTGTGGCAATACACCGTTTTATTTTTTTTTCCAACCCATTGGGCATATATTGTTCGTTTTATTAAAAAGGGTAATCACACTTAAAGAAAATGGTATTACTCTGCTGTTTTTTCTAAGTACCACGTTTTACACGAACTGACAAAATTTGCAATTGATTCCGCGGCAAAACGACTGGCTTGTTGGCAAGGCACCTGTCTTAAGGAGTTGATGTCCCACCGACCTCGGTATTGTTTCACTTGTGTTAGACTTATGAGCACACACATCGTATTAGAAAAACTTATGACCGTCTTTTTCTTCTTCTGTAAATGTTCGCATTGTGTTACAAATATAATCTTCCTATAGGCTATTTGCCTGGAAGATTATATCTGACTTTCCTGGGTAGGCTGATAATTGCGCACGTCAGATTTTTATGTGCGCCTCAAATGCTTGAAGAGGAATCAGTTTGTGATTCTGTACTTTACCATCTTCGTTCTTTGTAAGAACCCTATATAACCGTTGTATACAAGTGAATCTTTGATTACCACTTTGCTACTGTTTCAACTAGCAAGTAACTTAATTTCACTTCCTCCTACAGATCATGACAATCAGCCAAAATGCGGTATTGGTTTGTAAGGGACGGAATGTGAGCACCACAAAACATTGAAAATTAACCAAGTTCCCAATATTTTTTGCAAACGTCGATTTACCGGAACTCTTGTGTCATCAGTGAAGCTTCATCTCTGAGCTTTACGAATGGTTCAAAATCCGTCATACTTATGAGCAGTCTGCAGTTTATATTGTGAAATGACTCACGAGACAAGCGTGTGTTCCGATTATATCCACATACCAGACACCGATAGTGGAGTGTATTTTCGGGGTACGTGAGCAACACATTACTCTGGTCACCCATAAGCGCCGTAAATGCTTGACCACGAATCACTATGTGATATTGTGTTTGAACATCGTGGTTCCTTGTACGAACCATATGCAACATTGACATTCAAGCATAACTTTGTTTAAGACTTATTCCTTTCTCAAGGCCCACTGAAACTAATCTTATTGTCTCCACCTGATGACGGCAAACAGCCCTGCGTAATTTCTGTTCATTGCATAACAGAGAATGAAGATGGCGGATGAATGAAATCGCGTTGTTATAATTTAGCTTAAACCAAAAAAAATTTCGCTTGATCTGGAGATGTTTTTTTTCATTAAGTACTTAGTCCTGGTTGGGTATATTATAGATTCCCTAATGTCAATTGCGGCTGATTTTATTGAAGTTTATACGAATCAACCATCTGCGATCTTTTAGAAAAGCTAGATGAAACTCCGTTCAGACGACACATATAGTAAAATGGAAACGATGCAGTAAGGATACGCAAGAACCCTGCTGAATAAGGTCACTCGAAATCGTAAAGCCTTTCATATTTTCAAACGACTCACGAAGGGTGAGTCAAATAGTCGAGCATTCTACTCGAACATTGTATTCGTAAATCGCGATCAGTAATGTTGTCCCAAGCGGTTCAGTGCTCGACACATCTTTTAGATTGATGTACATCGACAACCTTCAGAAACTCGTCACACCCAAGCACTGTAGTTTTGCTGATAATGCTAAATTTTTGGATGCGATTTAAGTCAAGCCTTATGAATCAACAGAAGAGTCGTAGCATTCAATTTACTTTCTATCGTTAGTAAGAATTGATCAAGGTTTCCTACACAAGCGGTTCATCAGGATCGAACGAATTGTCTTTCCTAGCATATACGTCACACTTATTGAGGTCAGGTTCAATATTCTACTTATCGATTTAGTTGTGCCTTCGGAATACGGTGTAGGTAATGTATCTAGTCAATTCGAACGGGTGTTTTCAGTCATAAAATAGCGTTCGACAAATTTTCTCAGATTATCGTGTTCAATAAGCATTTTACTCAACTTACGGTGCGCCGGTTTTCGTTTATTTTGTAGGCCGCACCAGTGTACTATCTTGTGATAATCAAAAGAAACAAGAGACCTAAATTCTTGTATTGAATAAGCGAGAGTGTATAGTGCTTCAGCATTAGTATCGACGAGTTTCCGATAGACACATCATTCCATTTTCCCGAACGTTTTGCATATAAAATTTATCAGTATCTACCTAGTAGTTCATGCATGTGGACAACATTAATCTGCTGTTAATTTTCTAAACT
>JACCGJ010015638.1:0-20470 GCA_013407085.1 Atriophallophorus winterbourni
TGTGTAACATATGTGTTTTAGTGGACCTTAAATCTATTGACCCTGATATATTTCCCGTTCACGCGTGCTAAGTGACTGCTTTTCTGTACCGTTGTACACGTTTTGGCTACCGCTATACAATGTTTATTGCCCTGTGCGTTTTCACCTCACTTCATGGGTCCTTATTGTTGTAGTCAGTCCACTACACTAATCAAATCGTAAATACGCAACTGTCCTCAACAAGAAAAAGATAATTTCAAACCAAAGTAAGCTTGCAATGTAAAACATGATGATAATCCTTAGATGATTACTCCACCAAAAATGTTAGGTTTGCCTGTAGTTTCATCACACCAAATCTACGGTCTCTTTCGTGCTATTTTCACACATTAGATTTTGGCAGCACGTTTAGGATACTCATGTCTTGAAAAAGTGGATAAATAGTAAACACGGTGTGAACTTCTAAGCTACTGTTTAAACCTTGTTTGACATTCATTTTCAAAGTCATGAGGTTTCCAATCGTACTATACTCTGGGTTTAAAAATTTCGCAGGTGTTAACACATGTGGTGATACAGTTTCGTCATGCCAAAATAATCATAAAATGACTTACATGTTCAAATCTTATTTACGCGAACTTTTATATTTTTGAATAAAAGAGTCCTACTTCCCTTCTTTGTAATTCATTTGGCATAGCCATATTTGTGTTTGAGTCAAGTGAATGGAATTACTTAAATTGTTTAAGATCCTCACTCTATGTAAACTTAAATATATATCTATTCAAGTTTTACAGGAATTACCAAACATTCGATGATAAACGTATTCAAATTACACGTTATACCCCACTCTAGACTCGATTGCAAACGTCGTTTCTCCTCTGTGCGTATTTGTTTCTTGTGGAATTCATTACCACAAAATATTTTGAACCCAGCGCGATCTGTGTTTTTTTTTAAATCAACACGTGATTTTTTATCAAAAAGCACGCCATATCGGCCCCGTCGGTTTCCCCTCATAAGAAACCCCTACAGATTAACCACTCCATTTGAATTTTTTGATTGCCGTCTGTGTATTTGTATAGCTGTCATTCAATGGTGCATGTAAAGTAATTGCTTTTTTCACCATATATTCCTAATTCTTCAACTAATTTGAAATGAAAAAATTTAAATTGTTTATAAATACTGAAGACTTTTTCTTAACTTGATTTGACATCAACCAGAGATAGTATTTTTTTTATGTGACATGCATCGAAACTTAATTGTCGTAAGCAATCTGATCTTTCAAAATCGCCTTGAGCTACTGACCATAATTCGATTGCTCACACCCTCTGTACACATATAATGCTGTGATGTGAATTTCGGTGAAGAGGTTTAAAATCATGAGTTCCAAGAGTATATTTAGAACGCCACCCTCAGGCAAAACACAAGGGCAGGAAACACAAAAAATTACTGACAATTGCAAAACCCAAGAAATCAAAGTTCGGAAGATTTGCGTCAGAAAATGTTGAGTAGTATCATTTCCAGAAGCAGGAGTTTAACTTTATCAAATTCATCAAGTTCCTTCAGAGGAGCTTAACATGGCGTGAGCTTGAATTGAATCATTCTTCACAAAATTGTTCGAAAAATCAAATCGAAGTCACAATTTGCACGAAAAGGTTACGGTCGTTTTTGTGGCTACGCTATTTGCCTATAAAAGTGTAGGTGTGTGTTTCATCCCTTTTCATGTGCATAAAGAAAGCTTTGATCATTCGTCGTTCTCTTTTGTTGGGTGAATCGTGGATGAACGTGAATATGATTGGAAAGTTTGAACTCAAGGATTGAATAAGCTCGCAATTGACCAAAGGACGGGTGTCGAGGTGTGACGCGTTAAGTTTTGCATCGAGTGCTCTCAATGCCCGCGGAAACATATTTGACGTTCGGCCAAGTAACGCCAATTTATTTTGGCTTATCTGACGCAATTATCACTCCAGCTGAATATAGTACTCATGTTTTGCGGTTAAATGAGACAGGGCAGATTTCCGACATGGCCATTGATGAAATTATAGGCTGGAGATCAGCGAGAGGAGTTGTTGAGCATCTTAATTGAATGAAAGCAAATCAAATTAAACTTAACAGGAAAACCATTGATAAAATATATGAAGCATCTTACAAATCGATAGTAGTTAGGATAAAATCTTTCTTTTAATATGATCACCTCATCACTCGTCCTAAATGCGGAAAGCATAAAGTGGAGGGCGCAGATCCTTTCAGGAAACAAAATCACCCTGACAGTTTATTAAATATAAATTTGTGAATTCTAGTGTCAAAGCGATAACAAACATAGAGACATATACTTTACGTCTCGAGGTGAAGTGATAGGTGACAAAAATTATGGAAAACGCTCCATGGTTGGCTATGAATAAACCGTCGCTTTAAGTATACTGCGACTATAAATGGTTGCTTCCCTTAATCAAATTACAGTTGAAAATCACTTGAAATTAGTTTATCCGTAGTTCGATAAATGTACCATAGCATTTCTTCGTCTAAAAATATTATCATGCGCATCAGCTGCATTATCCTAGTCACAGACTCGTTTATGAATCAGAACTTCAGTCAGACTGGAGAGCGCCGACTTAGCAAGCGACGGTAAACCTCTCGATGTATGGGCGAGTAAGTGGTATCTATCGAATAAACTGGTGGCATGCTTTCATCTGTGCCAAATTTTATAGATCTTCGTGAGGTAAAATTTAATATGGATTTTCGTTGTTTGGGAAAATTAAATACTTAAAGGGGCTAAAAGATTTGCTATTTCGTATTTAAACGGCAGAAAGGAACTTGTCAAACTGCTTCAATCCCTCTCAATCGTGTAACCAAAATACCTCTTCCCACGTCTTACGTTGCTCTGGTTATTGAAAATTCGGACGAAAAAGTGCGTTGTGTCCTGATGGCACCCGAGCCTAGTGAAACAAAAAGCTATTGTTGAGGCATGCACTCTATGTCTGAAGTATAACAAATTAATTCGGAAAGATATAATAACGAAAGCTCTCGCTGGATTAATTGTGGAATGCATTCGCCCAACCACTCTAAAAAGTTATTTTTTGGTATGCTTGATTACTGTTATATGTTAAGATTGGGTGTGTCTGTTAACCTAGACTGATTTTAAAACAGCTTCCTGCAGCCATTATCAATTACAGTAACTCATCATGTCTGTGGTAACTTGTATTTTTTAAATCTTTTTTGGTTACAAAATAGAGTATTTATGTAGCTCGATGAACACTGGTGGATAGAGAATTTAAAATCTCTCAGTCACCGTTTTAAGTGCTGTTGCATGAATTTTCATGAAGTTCACACAGAGATAATCATTTATCTGAGAAATATTATTTTCAGGTTCATTTAAGTGCTTTCACCTTTGGCTTTGCATGCGTAGCCATCGGAGTTTCACATGGTTCTCTATTGGGCATTATTCTTTTCCTGATTGGCATCTATTATTACCCATAACATCTCAAAGTTCTCTGTTGCATGTATGCAGAATACGTCAATTTTGTTGAGTTAACGCTGAAATAGATCTTTTTAGACATAACAAAAAGCCTTTAATCCGTCACACGAGTTGGATGTTTGTTGATACTATAGTAATTGTTATCTGCGGATTAAAACAGCTGTTTATGCACAAATCTGTCTTGACTTGTATAATGCAAAATATAAATATTCAAGTAAATACGGCCATTTCAGCATTTTATACGAAATACTTCCTACAAGACTGAAGCACCTGCAATGAAGACCTATTATTGCATGATAAAGTTTCGGCTACCACAATGGTTGTGGTTATGGCTGAAACACAACATAGGAATATATTTCTTACTTCTGATACCAATTGATTTCCATCTGACAAACTACTTACAACATTCAAATTCTATATAAACCGAGGGTTGCTGACATCTGGATCTAAGTTGAATTACATTAGGTTGGAAGGAGTTAGAAGGGAAGCGAAGAGCATAAATTGATTACCCGTGAAGTGTCAAGAATTCGTCCATCTCCTCTTTACAATAATGAAAATCACATCCAGATTCGTTCCTTTCCATAGAAAAAGTACGCGAACTTCTTAACCCATATGTTCTACCGGATGATCTATATAATAATGCCATACCTGGTTATTGATATAAAATTATTTTTCACGGCTTTCGTAAGAACACTCACTCGTTTTCGAGTATTAACTTTCCGGCATAACTTTTGAACCAGCACCCAAATAAAACTGCATTTCAAGACACATCAACCTATAAGAATCAATACTCTTTCACTACCTTATCAGAATAGACTCATCTATTTTGAACAATCAAACCAAGGATATTGAAAAATCGCAAACGGTTATATATTTGCTAATACAATAACGTCAAACGATGGTAGGATTAAATGCACAGGACAATGAAGATTTTATCACGGTAAACAAAATGTGTACAACAGTACAGATTACCAGTTACGTAGCACGCGTGAATGGAAGAAATGTCATGGTCAACGGTTTCAGGTGCAGTAAAACACAGCTGTATTACTGTCTTATTCTAAAAATTCTGGTCAGATGAGACTTCTGAGCAGGAATTGACAGTCGAATGATCTAAGTGGTGCCATGTCACTCCAGGCTGGAAGATAGAAAATCTCAGCAACCAGTCACTCCGAAGTCCTCCAAGGCACTTGATCTGCATGGGTCGATTGTCGGTAGTGACAGGGGTTTGTGACATTGAGAACCGACCAAAATTAAGCTGAATCACATTGGGTAAACGTGCTGCTTGCCGGGACCGTCCGTATTACATGACCTTAGTACGAACCCAGTTGAAGCAAATGTAGGAACCAGATGCCTCGAAAACAAAGTCCCTGCTAAGAATTTCCTGTATCCCCAGTGTTGATGGCAAACAGCCTCGCCTGAAGAAAACTGGGTCGCATGCTAAGTCTGGGTGTAAAGACCTTATATCGTAGATTTTGTGTCTGTCTTTGAGTGCTCATGTATGCCGCGGTTGCATCAGTTTCGAATGTGCATGTGTACCTGAGGTTTCGAGAAGAAGAAAGACTGTCTCTGGTGTGTGAGTTCAAGGACACGACCCTGATAAAGACGAGGTACAAAATGCACTACAT
Source organism: Atriophallophorus winterbourni (assembly GCA_013407085.1). Lineage (NCBI taxonomy): Eukaryota > Metazoa > Platyhelminthes > Trematoda > Plagiorchiida > Microphallidae > Atriophallophorus > Atriophallophorus winterbourni. The sequence goes on from JACCGJ010015638.1 coordinate 5,071, forward strand.
AATTGGCGAACTTTACGGTTTGTCATTTTTGCGCGCCTAGTTGTTGTGGTGGCGGGCTCTGTGTCAATTGTATGGTCCATGAATGCTGGTTTGACTCCATCAATCGAGACAGTTTCGTGCTTGCGGTCGCAGTCAATCATTACTGTTTTCAGAAACCACTGAGTTATCCTAAACCGTCCAGCATAGAGAAGGTGAAAAGGTTGCTTCACCATGTAGTTTCGAAAATATTACTGGAAATGTGACAACTCCTTAGGAATGTGGGACGGCTTCGCGGGGGCGGTGGGTGGAAACGGCTTATACAATGTTGCAATTGCTCCACGTAATCCTTGTATGAAAATGGTGATTGCCTGGGCGAGGTGACATACTTACTAGGTAAATCAACGGTGGATTGGACAGGGTGTTTCTATTTCAATTCAATTCAATTCAATTCAATCTCAATGGTCTAAAAAGCATATAGCTTGACAAAAACCACAGAATAATATGTGAATTACGAATAACATAAGTAGAAAAACGGGATTCGTTTGATTACTGAGTAGTTCAGGAATCAAGTAAAAATCCATTGGACAGAAACTGTTTTCAAAGTTCAAAGCTTTTATGGTGTAAAATATATAGGTTCAAAGTTTGGATTGGTCAACATGAAATTGTCCACATTCGATTTGAATATATCCAAGTTGGGTGAATGTGCAACATTAAAAGGTAGGGAGTTCCAGGTAAAGCATACACGTACAGAATGAAATTACCTTCGACAGTTTAGTCTCGAGTCGGGAATAAGTACTGCATAGTGGTGACTCCGGCTGGTTCTGGGTGGTAGTCGCGTCAATAGTTGATTTAGGGGATGGTTGGGTGAACATAAGTATCAAATCACCTCTAAGACGGCGGTAGCGAAAGTCGAATAGATTGAGACTTGCAATACGATCTTCGTATTGTTTGTGTGTTAAACCGCGTACGAGCTTGGTGGTCCGAAGATATATTCTCTGCAAGAGGCTGATGTCCTTCTGTAGCCAGGGTGACCAAGCCTGAACCGCATACTCCATGGTTGGCCTCAAGTACGTATTAATTATTCGATGAACGGTTTGCTTAGTGAAACTCCCGAACACGCGTTTTAGCAGTAGCAGTATTCGTGACGTTTTTTCATAGACAGCTGTGACGTTATGTGACGGTTTCAAAGTGCTGCTCATCCATACACCCAAGTCCTTATCCTTGTCAGTGCTTTCGAGAATATGGGAACCAAGGGTGTGGGAGTACTCGAAATGTCTTCCAAAAGTCAATAACTTGCATTTTCTGACATTAAAAGTTAGTTCATTTCTAAATGACCAGTCTTGTAAGGCATCGAGGTCCATCTGAATCTCTCTGCAATCCTCAGTTGTACGTACTTGTGTCCACATCTTGATGTCATCCGCAAATAACAAGATTTTGCAGCGAACACGTTTAGGTAAGTCGTTGATCTTAAGCCTAGGAGGACGACGTTAGGAATACGGTTCAGTCAGTACCTCCGTGTGCCATTAGCGGAGCATTGAGTTTCCTGTGAATCCGTTCCACCATGCAATTCGCCGCTGGTTGGTAGGGGGTAGTTCGGTGATGTTGACAATCCAAAGTAGCTAGCAATTTTTTGATGGCACCATCAAAACAAGAACCTTGGTCCGTTGTTACAATGCCGGAGAAAACGAACTGTGCCACTAAACCCTCGAAGAAAGCGTGCGCAACTGTCTGAGAATAGCAGTTATAGTTGTAGCGCAATTGTTTCGGGTCACCTAGTGAAACGTTCAAAGCTGTGTGTACGGCAATATGAGGGTTGTAACGGGCCGAGTAGATCTACGTGAATGTGAAATAAACGCTTATTCGGTTCGACAAATTTTTCTAATGGACTTTTGCTGTGTCAGTGGATTTTCGTGTCGTACCATTCACCGCAGGTATTCGCTCCTCCCAGAAAGTCCTAACTGGCTTTCGGCCAGATAAATATAGCTGTCATCAATTTAACTCTAGAACCAATGCTAGGGTGAGAAAGACTATTCAGAGTGTCGAACACTCGCCGTAAGAAAGCAGACGTGCTAAGCGTTCAGGGAGCATTTTGTGATACGTCGCGAAGGATATCACCGGAGCCGTCGGGCAAGGATAGAGGTCTTAAGTCAAATGAAGGGGAATCCCTAAACTGTGCGATTTCAGTATCGTCAGCTTGCGCTTCAGCGATTTCGCTGAGGTCAAGTGAGAATGGCAACTTTATCACGGATTTGCTAGAACGTTCATCAGCGACAGGAATTTGTCACCTGAGATGTGGCGTATGTCAGTCGTGAATTGACGGACAAAATCCAGGTGTATCGTCTCTTTTGTGGAGTATCCATCCGCAGATCTGTTCAGTGAATAAATTATTTGATGATGATCAGTAAACACCGTAAAATGTCTGCCATTCAGAATGTGGTGGACTTCATATACTACTTATTAATAAAATCTGACTTTAAACAAAATCTCCCAGAAATATTGCTACGTCAAATCTCAACCGGTTCAAGTTGCTTCGATTAATATAACGGGTTAAATTATTGTTGTTGAACTGCTTCCACTGGCACAGCTGCGGGTTAGGTATTTGTGTCCAGGATCTCCATAAATTTTATGGAGCAGTTTGTTAACACAATAGTACGAATGGAAGTAATCTTGCTAGCATGAAACATTTTGGGTTCATTAGGGAAAGCTAAATCCAGACAGGCTCTAGAACGTGTTGAGAAAAGAGCAATATTTTTTAGATACAAGAAAGAAAATTATAGATAAATTGGATGTATTAAGGTCACCAACAATTAAAAGCCAAGAATTTTGAAAGGTGTAAGTATTATGAGCACTTCATTAATGAATGCATGAGAAGTGTCAGGTTGACACAGACAATAAGTAGCTAAGGAACAAACGATTCAATACTGTATGTATTAATTATACTCCATGATGAATGTATTTGCATATTACCTCACACATAACCCTCATTTACCCAATTTGCCATTTGCTATCTAAATCCATCTTCTCCTCAGCTGAGCGGCAAGAATTATTTCTACAACCCGAATGGTTGGGGTTCTTCACAACGTGACTCGTGATATTCAATGCTGTATAACTGACAGAGAAGGAATTCTCTCATATAAAATGTATATGGGTGTCACGGAATTATGCTTGTCTCATGATGACCACATACCGGCTGTAATAGCTGACAGGTTTAGCGCCGTAAGCAGCGATCGACCTCTTGGTAAGCTAGCAGGAGGGGCGTTGCTCCTTATTGATAAAGCTATTCCAATTGAGCGAAGTATATCTCTTTCTACAACAAACGTGCTGATAATATCTGCCTTGCTTATGCATGGATGCACGCGTATAGTGGTAACTGCGTCTATCGTAGTCCCATCACTAGTTTAGAACAAAAGCTCTTTTGCAAATTAAGCTTTCATCTCTTTCAGCGGTAGCATAACGTGTTGTAATCTTCGGCTATTTTAATCTACCCGAAATAAACTGGGAGTATCAAAATTCGCATTCTTCAGAGAACGAGAACGATTTTTTGGAATGGCTACACTCCAATGCACTTAACCAACACGTATACGGAACAACAAGATTCCGCGAGTGTCAGTCTCCGTCTACTCTTCACCTTGTTATTTCAACTGCGCAAAGCGGTATAGAACATTTAAACTCCCTGCCACCACTAGGAAAGCGCGACCATGTGGTGTTAGCTTGCGAGTTACTCTTGTCATTTGGTAAACCCGCACTTTAAGTGTCTCGATGCTTCCATAGGATCGACCCTGCTGCCCTATTGCAGGCAGCGCGCTACTCCCATGGCAAAACATTGACCATGTGAATGGGATGTGGGGGCAGATCGAAAAGAATATACTGCAACATCAGGATCGATTCGCTCATCTCGTACCCGTTCGCAGAAATGGTAAACCTCAAAGGCGGTTAGCCTCAGTATCCCGTAGGATGTCTCACCGCGATGCAAAATGGAGGCGTTGTAAGCTTACTACCCCTCATGTGGGACTTGAATCCGTTTCATAGAACCGCGAAATATAGCTGTTTCCAAGATACGTGCAGCACAGTTCTGTTTCGAAATGAGACTCGCTCAAGAGTTTAATACTCATCCGAAACGATAATACAGCTACGTTTAATCTAAAGGCTCAACACGAAAAGTTGTAGGTACCTTGAGAAGAGACAATGGATCTGCCCACATTGCAAGCACTGAAAAGGCTCAATTGTTTTCCTCGCATTTTCAACGCGTACAACGCCGAAATTAAAACTCCAACGCCTCGGCGCCATCACTTCAATGTGTACTCGCTGATCGCTCCCTCTACACTGACCTTACATTCGAGGTACACAATGTAGAGACTATATTGGCCAGCCTAGCTTACAACAAGTCGGCAGGGCCCGAAAGCATCCATTCACGAATGATCAGACTGCTAGCGCCTATTTTAGCTGTGCGATCACAGAAATTTTCACATCATCTCTCAGTCAGGGGACCCTTCCTTTGGACTGGAGAACAGCTGTTGTAGTGCCTATCCATGAGGGAGGAGCTTCCTCGGCGGTCAAGCATTACCGCCTGGTTAGCCTCACTAGTGTACTATGTAAGGTTATGGAAAGATTGATCCGCGATAAAATATGTGGATATCTGACCAAACACACTCATTTGAATGGCGCACAACACTACTTCCTAAAAGGTAAATCATGTCTAACAAATTTGTTGAGCTTTCTAAACGAGGTTTCTAAGAGGATGGATGATGGTATAGCTGTAGAAGCCTTCTATCTCGACTTTAGTAAGGCTTTTGATTCAGTCAACCATGAGCTTTCGCTTCTCAAACTCTCAGCCATAGGAGTATCAGGAAACCTTCTGGGCTGGATTCGAGCATTCCTTAGCAACCGTTACTTTACTGTCAGGGTAGATGATACTTACTCCGCAAGTGCGCATGTAACGAGTGGGGTTTCCTAAGTCTCAGTCATGGGGCCGTTGCTGTTCCTCATCTTTATTGATGATTTAGCCAACCAACTGCGCTCACCCTGTTATATGTTGGCTGACAACGTTAAAATTGTCGGTAGGTCGGATAACTCCGATCTGATAAGTGACGTGGAAGCTGTAACAGCATGGGCGGGTAAGTGGGACCTTCCCCTAAACCTAGATAAGATTCACTTACTATCTACACTGGCAGGCAACATGATTGTCTCTACGCCCTCAGCCCACACGGAGTTCCGTGGGGAAAAATCTACTGAGGACCTAGGAATCGTAGTCCACGCAAACTTTAAGTGAACTGACCAATGTGCTCCTGCGGCTCAAAGAGCCAGGATGGAACTCTTTCGACTACGTTCAGCCCTCGCATGCAGTAAACCTGAGGTGCTATTGCCACTCTACAAGGCAATAGTAAGGCCACATTTGGAATACTGTATCCAGGCTTGGAAGCCGTATTACCAGAAGGATATCCTGCAGCTTGAAAAGGTACAGAAGCTGGTCACTCGAAGGATCGAGGGGTTAGCATACACCAATTATGGAAATCGTCTATCAACACTAGGACGTTTCTCACTTAGGAGGAGGCAACTTGGGGAGGATCTTATAGAGACCTTTGAGGTTGTCAACGGATTAAGTTTCCTCAAATTCGATGACTTCTTTCGGTTCTCTCCTTTGGTTGGTACACGAGGGCACAGTCTTCGACTAAGTAAACAGCACACCAGGCTCGAATCCAGAACGCACTTTTTTAGCATCCGTATAGCGAACGCGTGGAACTCACTTTCCGCATAACTGATCTCGGCAACTTCAGTAATTGCGTTCAAACATAGGCTGGACGAAAGGTGGCAAGTGCTTTTCCGGGAGCATTACCCTTAAGACTAAATCCCTCCATATTTATGATAAAAAACACCAAAATATTTGAAAATATTCGAAAAACATCTTGAAACACAAAAAAGCATTTTTTTTCATTTTTCCGTATCTGTGGAAATAAACTGCTGTCCATCGTCTTTTCATTCGTTTGGACATGCAACATGTATAACTCTCTCACCTTTCGGTGATGAGACATCTACCATCTTCCATTCACAGTTACACACGCCTGTCTTACTTACGAATCAATCCTGGTAGTGGTTTGTGTTTTCAAGCACACCTCCGAAAGAATCTGGACACTCGTTTCGACCTGGTCCACTATCGCCCTGTGATACTGAAACTGATACTGAATCGAATGAAAAGACGATGGACAGCAGTTTATTTCCACAAATACCAGGATTGATTCAAGTTTAAGTTCAAGTTTCACAGGGCTGACGGTGGCTAAAAGCCAATCACGCGCCCAGATTTTCTTCGACTGTATGCGGTTGAGCACCCGGCACTTCGATATCAAGTATACAGTTCGTACGTTTCACACGCTCTTGTTTCTGAATATCTGGAAAGTAAGGTAGGGTTTCTCTTCACCAGCACGGTTAGAGGTCAGCTATTCAGGCAACAATTCAATAATATCGTAAGAAACACAGGCGTGTGTAACTGTGAATGGAAGATGGGAGAGGTCTCATCACCGAAAGTTGCGAGAGGTTGCATGTCCAATCGAATAAAAAGACGATGGACAGAGGTTTATTTCGAAAAATACGAAAGAATAAAAAAGATAAGCACTTCTAGCCCCTTATTTCAAAAGACATATTAATACTAGAGAGATTCCAATGTCTGGTTGACAAAATGATTGAAGTTATCTTTGGGAAACCCTACGAAGAACGTCTAATTTATTTAGGTCTCTACTCCCTTCGGCGTCGACGTCTACGGAGTGAGCTAATAGAAACTTTCAAAATCCTAAAATGCTTAGGCGACGAGGGTTGTCAAATCCTGTTCTCTCGAGCGATCAAGCATTAAACTAGAGAAGCTCGCGAAAAACCACAGCCGACTGAATCTTAGGCAACACTTTTTCAGTGAAAGAGTGGTAAGCTTCTGGAACAAGCTGCCTGAGGAATTAATCACTTGCACATCAATAGGTGCATTCAGGTGGGGGTGTAGATGCCTTGAGGCATGAGCTTTTCCTAGAATTTTTCCATGAATATACAGGTCGTCTGTCGACAGAATTGTACTTTTTTTGTTCATTTTGAGTTTATATGGTTTTTACCACGATTCAAAAAATCCTGTTATATAAGTCCTCGTTTTAAATGTCACGTTTTAAATGTATACACCAATTCTCCATAGCTTACCTCCTACCAGCTTGGTGAAGTGAAACCCTCTCCGTTTTTCTCAGTCGTAGCTACAAATTCTGCGACCGAAGGACAGCCTGTAAGACACCGGACGTACCATCGAATACGACGAGGATACCACAGAATAAAGAACCAACTTTGGCATTGGTGGGGCTCCTTCGAGGCTTCCCACCGACAGTAATTCTGGACGCTCGATTGGCTTATCAGCTACTTACAGTCCTGTGCCAATTGAACCGAAGTGGACTGAAATGCTTTTCCAAATATTTTTGTAATTTTTGACAATAAATATGGTTGGATTTGGTCTTGAGGGTAATGCTCGGGAAAGAGCACCTGCCACCGTTCGTCCAGCCCATGTTTGAACGCTAATACTGAAGTTGCCGAGATCAGTTATGCGGTAGGTGCGTTCCACGCGTTCACTATACGGATGATAAAGGAGTGCATTCTGGATTCGAGCCTGGTGTGCTGTTTACTAAGCTTAAGTCTATGTCCTTGTGCACCAACCAAAGAAGAGAATCGAAAGAAGTCATCGAATTTGAGAAAACTTAATCCGTTGACAACCTCAAAGGTCTCTATAAGATCCCCCCCAAGTTGCCTCCTCCTAAGTGAGAAAAGTCCTAGTGTTAATAGACGATTTCCATAATTGGTGTATGCTAACCCTTCGATCCTTCGAGTGACCAGCTTCTGTACCTTTTCTAGCTGCAGGATATCCTTCTGGTAATACGGCTTCCAATCCTGGATACAGTATTCTAAATGTGGCCTTACTATTGCCTTGTAGAGGGGCAATAGCACCTCAGTTTTTCTGCATGCGAGGGCTGAACGTAGTCGAAAGAGTTCCATCCTGGCCCTTCGATCCGCAGCGGCACATTGGTCAGCCTACTTGAAGTTTGCGGGGACTACGATTCCTAGGTCCTTAGTAGATTTTCCCCCACGGAACTCCGTGTGGGCTGAGGGCGTAGAGACAATCGAGTTGCCTGCCAGTGTAGATAGCAAGTGACTCTTATCTAGGTTAAGGGGAAGGTCCCACTTACCCGCCCATGCCGTCACAGCTTCTACGTCCCTTATCAGATCGGAGTTATCTTACCCACCAAAAGTTTTATCGTCGTCAGCTAACATATAACAGGATGAGCGCAGTTGGTTAGCTAGATCGTTAATGAAGATGAGGAACAGCAACGCCCCCAAAACTGAGCCCTGGGGAACTCCATTCGTTATATTCGCAGATGCGGAGTATGTATCATTAACCCTGACAGTAAAGTAACGGTCGCTAAGGAATTCTTGAATCCAACCCAGAAGGTTTCCTGATACTCCTGTCTGAGAGTTTGAGAAGCAAGATCCTGTGGTTGACTAAATCAGAAGCCTTACATAAGTCGAGATAGAAGACTTCTACAGCTATTACACCATACATCCTCTTAGTTACCTCGTTTAGAAAGCTCAACAAATTAGTCAGACATGACCTACCTTTAATAAAACCGTATTTTGCGGCATTGATAAGAGTGTTTGGTTAGATATCCACAAATTTTACCGCGCATCAACCTTTTCATATCCTTACATAGTACACTAGTGAGGCTAACCTAGCGGTAATTTTTTACCGCCGAGGAAGCTCTTTCCTCATGGATAGGCACTACAACATCTGTTCTCCAGTCCAATGAAAGGGTACCCTGATTGATGGGTGATGTGAAATTTTCTGTGATCCGCACAGCTATTATAGTAGCCAGCAGTCTGATCCTTCGTGGATGGATGCTATCGGGCCCTGCCGACTTGTTGTAAGCTAGGCTGGCCAATATAGTCTCTACATTGTGTACCACTAATGTAAGGTCGCAGAGGCGTTCGAGTTTTAATCTCGGCGTTGTACGCCTTGAAAATGCGAGGAAAACAATTGAGCCTTTCCAGTGCTTGCAATGTGGGCAGATCCATTGTCTCTTCTCAAGGTACCTACAACTTTTCATGTTGAGCCTTTAGATTAAACGTAGCTGTAGTATCGTTTCGGAGGAGTATTAGCCTCTTGAGCGAGTCTTATTTCGAAACAGAACTGTGCTGCACGTATCTTGAAAACAGCTATATTTCGCGGTTCTATTTAACGGACCCAAGTCCCACATGAGGGGTAGTAAGCTTATAACGCCTCCATTTTGCATCGCGGTGAGACATCCTACGGGATATTGAGGCTAACCGCCTTTGAGGTTTACCATTTCTGCGAACGGGTACGAGATGAGCGAATCGATCCTGATGTTGCAGTATATTCTTTTCGATCTGCCCCCACATCCCATTCACATGGTCAATGTTTTGCCATGGGAGTAGCGCGCTGCCTGCAATAGGGCAGCAGGGTCGATCCTATGGAAGCATCGAGACACTTAAAGTGCGGGTTTACCAAATGACAAGAGTAACTCGCAAGCTAACACCACATGGTCGCGCTTTCCTAGTGGTGGCAGGGAGTTTAAATGTTCTATACCGCTTTGCGCAGTTGAAATAACAAGGTGAAGAGTAGACGGAGACTGACACTCGCGGAATCTTGTTGTTCCGTATACGTGTTGGTAAAGTGCATTGGAGTGTAGTCATTCCAAAAAATCGTTCTCGTTTTCTGGGGAATGCGAATTTTGATACTCCCAGTTTATTTCGGGTAGATTAAAATAGCCGAAGATTACAACATGTTATGCTACCGCTGAAAGAGATGAAAGCTCAATTTGAAAAAGAGCTTTTGTTCTAAACTAGTGATGGGACTACGATAGACGCAGTTACCACTATACGCGTGCATCCATGCATAAGCAAGGCAGATATTATCAGCACGTTTGTTGTAGAAAGAGATATACTTCGCTCAATTGGAATAGCTTTATCAATAAGGAGCAACGCCCCTCCTGCTAGCTTACCAAGAGGTCGATCGCTTCTTACGGCGCTTAACCTGTCAGCTATTACAGCCGGTTCTATTCTTGCCGCTCAGCAGAGGGAAAGATGGAATTGGATAGCAAATGGCAAATTTGGTAAATGGTGGGTAAATGATAATCAGATATTTCGCGGTTCTATGTAACGGACCCAAGTCCCACATGAGGGGTAGTAAGCTTATAACGCCTCAATTTTGCGTCGCGGTGAGGCATCCTACGGGATACAGAGGCTAACCGCCTTTGAGGTTTACCATTTTTGTGAACGGGTACGAGATGAGCGAATCGATCCTGATGTTAAAGTATTTTTTTATTGATCTGCCCCCACATCCCATTCACATGGTCAATGTTTTGCCATGGGAGTAGCGCGCTGCCTGTAATAGGGCAGCAGGGTCGATTTTATGGAAGCATTGAGACACCTTAAGTGCGGGTTTACCAAATGACAAGAGTAACTCGCAGGCTAGAACTACGTGGTTACTCTTCCCTAGTGGTGGCAGTAAGACAAAATTTTGTATACCGCTTCCAGAAAATGAAATAACTAGGTCAAGAATAGACGGAGACTAACCCTCTCGGATTCTAGTTGGTTCGTCTACGTGTTGGTAAAGTGCATGGGAGTGTAGCTAGTCCAGAAAATCGTTCGCGATTCCTGGGGCATGTGAGGTTCAGAACTCTCAGTTTGTTTCAGGTAGAATAAAATCGCCGAAGATTACAACACGTGGTGCTACGGCTATAAGAGACGAGAGCGGAATTTGCGAAAGAGCATCTTCTTCCAAACTAGTGCTCGGACTACGGTAGACGCAGCTTACAACTCTACACGTGCATCCATGCATGAGCAAGACAGATATTTTCTGCACATTCGTTGTAGAAAAAGAAATACTTTTCTCGAAGGGAATAGCGTTATCAATAAAGAGCAACGCCCCTCCTTCTAGATTACCCAGAGGTTGATCTCTTCTTACGGCGCAAAGCTAGATAAAACCATAAAGAAGACACACCAGAGCTTTTTGACTGTTGAGAGTAGACAATCCTGCGTCATTCTTCACAATGCGCCGGAGCAAACAGGTGCTCTGGCGATAGACAGGGTTGAACAGGAACGCGAGTTCCTAAATTCTGCTCTTGCCCCCCCTTTATGACGAAGGTGAAAAGGGTGTGAAGGTACGCACAGCGTTTCGTCTAGGCCGCAGGCCAGCGCCAGAAGATTGCCCATGACCGTTGAAGATTGTGTTAGACTCTGTTGAGCAAGTGACCTTACTGCTAAAGAGGGGTTACAGGTTGAAGGGTAGTGAACTTCGACTCCTGCGTGATCGTTCTCCAGAAGATCGTGTGAAGATGGGAAAAGCTACTCAGGAAATTAGCGAGCGCAGAGCCGCAGGTGAAACTAACTTGCGCATTGTGGATTTTCGGGTTGTGCGGATAAGGCCAAAAGTTCGTTGGGAACCTCTGACGATATGCATTCGGAGGGATCTGGATCTTTAAAAGTGATATATTTTAATGCAAAGAGTTTGATAAACAAAGTAGATGAACTCTTCTATCGGATTAGACGGGACCCTCCAGCGATCATTGCGGTGACGGAAACCTGGCTCTCACCTGAGCAGGATGATCCCGAGCTGGCCCTACTTGGATATAGACTCTTTCGCTCAGATCAAACAGACGCTAAAATCGGTGGTGGGGTTGCCTTATATTTCCAACAACATATTTCCGTCGCAGTGTTGGCTCGCTTCCAGCAGACTGCCGGTATGGCTGAGACTATATGGTGCCGTATAAGGACTGCAGCTTCATTTGCCACGATAGGTGTCGTTTATCGTTCTCCTAATACTCAGGCAGATACTCTGATATCACAGATATGTCAGTATGGTAGATCCCTAAACTGCTTGATTATGGGGGGTTTCAATGCTCCTAGTATTGATTGGACTTCGCTAGATGAAGGTTTTGGGTCATTCGAGCAGGACTTATTGGACGCTGTGGTTGATGTGGGCCTCGTGCTGCACGTTTCCCGTCCGACCAGATTAGGCCCTACTGGGTGTTAGTCCATTTTGGACTTGGTATTTACTCCCACGCAGTCCAATATAACTCAGCTTCGAACTGAAGCTGCATTAGGCAGCAGTGACCATGCCACCTTAAGATTTATGTGGAAACGCAACACTCGCTGGGTACCAGATCCAATTCCCAGGAGGAATTTTTGGAAGGAAGACGCGGGTAGGTTACGGGATGTTGCTTCATCTCTCGATTGGTCTTTCGATCAAGAAGCTGATGTTGAACATTGTTGGCTGGTGATCCGTAATAACATTTTGACAGTTATTGAGGTGGCTTTTCCGTTGTTTACACGTCGTCGTAAGGCGAAAGGTCCACCTTGGTTTGATAATTAGATAAGGAAACTTTTGCGGCAACGTCAAAGCTCTGGTCGATATTCGTAAGTCGGAAAACGCCACAGACTATGACAATTACCGGCAAGCTAGAAACCTTTGTACAGCATTAAAACGCAGAAAACGTATGTTGTACGAGCAGCGATTGGTTGACGAGTCTACATGTGCACTAAAACGGCTATTCGCATACATTCGACGCCGCACAAAGGCGTCGACAATATATTCCTAATTTGATAGATACTAATGGGGTAGACATTACTGAGGATGGTTTGAAGGCTGAAGTCATGGCTAAGCACTATGCCTCCGTGTACTGTCTGGAAGACAGTGATCCTCCTTCTGTCTCTAATAACAGTGAGGTGCTGTCTGATCTTGATGTAGATGTAGAGACTGTTAGACCCCTGTTGGAACAGTTAGACACACAATCCGCGCCAAGACCAGACGGTATTCATCCGTTGGTTTTACGAGCACAATCAGAAGTGTTCTGCGTTCCGCTGGCCAGGTTGTTTACAAAATCTTTAACATTAGGGGTCTTGCCACAAGAATGGAAACAGGGTATCATTAAACCTATGTTTAAGAGTGGGGACCCTAGCAGTCCCGCTAATTACAGGCCGGTCACATTCACTTCTGTGATCGGTAACATTACAGAGAAGCTGATCAAAAGGAAGTGAGCGCACTTTCTTTTGGAGTGTGGGCGTTGGTGTTTTCAACAACATGGATTCACCAAAAATCGCTCATGCGTAAGTAATCTGCTCCTGGCGCGAGAAAGTTTGTGTGTTTTGACTGATTATGGTCAAGAGGTCGATGTCATTTTTATCGACTTTAGTAAGGCGTTTGACTGCGTGCCCCACCGCCGATTGCTCGTCAAGCTGGAGGGTTTGGGTATTCAGGGTTGTCTACTAAAATGGATCGAGGCATTCATCTCAGGGCGGTCAAACCGTGTCGAGGTGAATGGAGTTTTGTCTTCAGAGATGATAGCAGGCTCCGGAGTGCCGCAGGGATCTGTCCTTGGCCCATTGTTATTCAAAGTTTTCGTGAATGATATTCTGGACGCGGTAGCGATCAATTGTCATTTATTCGCGGATGATCTGAAACTGTGGGCCTCTGTCAGTTCCTGCGATGGCCACAAGCAACTGCAACAAGCAGTTGATGACTTAGTCAGTTGGACACATCGCTGGTCACTGCCTATCAATGAGGACAAGACAGTGGTCATGCGCATAAACTCCGATGACACTGGTGGTGAATACTTTCTTGGACGTTAGCCCATTAGAGCGGTGACAGTCGAAACAGACTTGGGGATTCTGGTTATAGATTCCTTGAAGTCGAAGGCTGACATTTGTCAGAGAATAGGCAGTGCTACCAGGATGCTCTGGGCGATTCGGCGTTCCTTTGCGTCCATTACCCCGCAAATGTTCCAGACACTTTTCCCTTTGTACATTCGTCCTCTGTTGGAATATGGGCTACTTGTTGCACTTCCTCAATCCGAAGGCGGATGCGACTCCTTGGAGAGGGTACAAAGGAGGGGCACTAAGATGGTTTGTGGAATGCGCCAACTCGCGTACGAGGATAGGAGGAGATTGCTGAAACTATACCCCCGCGAACTTCGAAGGGAAAGATATGACCTGCTCCTGACACGCCGTATTCTTCTCGGTCAATATGGAGACGAGTTCCTCCAGTACTTCCGATTAGTAGGTGAGTCGAGGACTCGTGGACATGACTTCAAGTTGCAGAAGCCTAGAAGGCTGAAGCTGAGTAATGTGAGCACGCTATCCACGCGGGTGGTGAACACTTGGAACTCTCTACCGAAAGGGCTCCTGTCCCTACCATTTGAACAGCTATTCAAAAGCGCGTTGGATCAGCCTTTGTTGAGACGGATGGACTTGATCCCCGGAGTGATATAGTGGTGTACCTCTACTCTCCTCTACTCTCATGGTTTGCCTTGTCAGCAGAAGTCACCCAGGTCTGCGATGAAGCTCAAACGGGATTTTATCCCTTCTGCTTTCGATTCAGAGAAAGAAGAAGGCTGCTTCGCGTTTTTGAAAGGCTGAATTTCATCAAAACGTACAGCATTCGTTTTTGAAACAGACGACAACTCCTGGCATCTAGTTTCATCTTCATGGTCTGAGTCACTACAACTCATCTAAGATTCATCTTCTAAAGGACGTAGCACGACAGTGGCGCTCTTCAATGTTGGAGTATAATTCTCCTGTGATAGCATCATCGCCACACTGTTGTCATTTTCTAAGTTTCGTCTCGGTAGCGAATTTGGTGAGCTATGATTTACAGCTAACTTTGACTTTTTAGCTCCAATTGGGCTAGAAGTTTTCATGTGCGCCGGGGTGTCAGGTTGCACGATGCATTTTCCCTAGACGCAGTTAAGTTTCTCTGCTTTCGAGAGGAAGTAGTCGCGATCACATTGCTTTGTGAATTCGACTACAATTGGCCGCGGCGATCTAGTAGATGCCTCATTTGGGCCACCCCTCCATTTCCGGACCCTGTGAACTCGATTCAGTGGAGTAGTCAGTTTCATGCCTGAAGCACGGAGTAGGTCGATAACCTTTCTCCGATCGCTTTCCTTACGAGCCTTTGATTCTCGGATAAAAGGCTCAACCTGCGTTAAAATTAGGACATTTTTAGCCCGTGTTCAGCTAACTTGGTTTCTGACTTGCAGCTCAGCAACCACTTCCTAAATGGTGGACCTCCCGATCTAGAGCGCGAATATCCTTAGTCGGGCTAATGTGAACACCCCGATTTTCTTTAACTTTCCTCCATGTGTCCTTTGGAGGACAGGAGGATGGCGATGATTTCGCCTTCTGTGATCTCAAAGGAGTGGTATGCTGGCTGGAGGTAGACGGGACCACTGACCTATCTACTTCGGCCGAAGTTTTGGGTTTTGGAGAAGGGCGTGGAGGAGAACGCTCACGTTCCTCAAGACGCTTACGCTCCTCGACCAAAGTTTCCACGGACTTCATGCAGTCAGCGCATAGACATATAAGCCATCGATAAACCGCATAAACCTTAAATTGT
>JACCGJ010015641.1:0-10557 GCA_013407085.1 Atriophallophorus winterbourni
AATTCCACACAGTTCCTTCATTTTTACATACACTGTGCTTTCGACGTCTTTTGAGAGGGTGCATTCAGGTTCCGGAAACGTCAGTACAAATGACACTCAAAGAGTGTGCCTTATGATTGGTGGAAATGTTATTCCGTTTCTCCAAAGCATTGTCTGTTTTGGGATCCGTTGGTTGTTTAACGGCCCGTTTTTTAGTCTCGGATTGCGTTGAATTTGTTTCAGACCTTTCCAGAGCACGCGGATCACGGGTACAGCTCAGTTGTTCTGATTTTATAGGTCGAATGTCTCTATGTTGATTATCGCATTTTTGCATTGCTGCCTCCATAGAACCGGAGATGAAACACGATCTTCACGCTCAACTCTAGGCTTCAGTTTGCCTATCAATAAGTTATTTAACAAACCTTCATTTATCTGTATGCTGTCCTCTAAATTCAACATTCCCATGTCATTCACAGTCTGCAAGCTCGCAGTCTTCTTTGTACAGTTTCTAGGTTCAATTCTACATAAATGACAGATATAGTATAATTATAGTATTTCGTCTTTATTGATAATTACAATAGCATCAGCAGTCAGGGTAACGACACATTTCATATGAACTTTATCGTGACAAATACAACAGCTAGAGCGTCTGGCTTTTCGGAAGGTGATAAGTCACAAAGCCCGACAGGCTAGCTGTTGTATTTGTCACGATAAAGTTCATATGAAGTGTGATGTTACCCTGACTGCTGATGCTAATGCAATTATCAATAAAGACCAAATGCCAGGAGTATGCTATATCTGTAATGTATGCAGATTTAAACCTAGAAAATGTGCAAATACCTTGAATAATGCACCCTGTGAGCAATGATCATGTGCGGATGAACATAACCTAAAATTCAGCAATAACAACTCCCTTTTGCAAAAGACGTATCGATGAAAATGGAATGAATAAACCTCTGACATCAAAGGAAATGTGCTATATTTTGATCCATTCTTATGCGATCATTCACATTCGAGTAGCGCACGGGGCAGCGTGTGGAGAATATTTTTAGGATAATATTAATGAGTCCATCTCACGAAGAAAAGTACCGGTTCACAAGGGTTTTTAAGGTATCTTCATAAGAAGTAAATATTGGGCATAAAATAATTCATATACAATGTTTGATTAAAAGAATTGCCGGAAAGATGACACGTGAACAAATGGTAAAATGAAAATCGGATACAACTGAACGCACAGAGAGTAGAAGAAACGCGTAGAAGCACTACCAATTTTCGTAAGTATATCAGTCAAATGAAGAGTCCAAGTAAGCTTGTTGGAAATGGTGAAACAGATACTCCATAGATTTCTCACTAGAAAGTTCTGTACATTTTTCTTATATATCGCAACCGATATACTGACCTGGATTGTAAAAAAAAATGTAACGGAATATCCCCACTTTCCGTTAGCATCCAACATCAAAGACTGAAGTGGTTTTGCCAAGTCCTCTGAAAGACAGACTCAGAGATCACGAAACTTATACTCGACCTTGAACATGCCTGTAATTTGCGTCGGTGGGAAGGAGGTTTTTTGAATCCCGGATTGTCCCCTGTGACGAAAGATGTAGATGTCCAGGGAAATCTGCGTTCGAAAAATAGAACGCAGCTGGATAACCATCTGCAAAGATCTAGCCATCAGAGAACGCACATGGGCTGGTGTGATCCTAGACCTCGCTAAATCCGGTTAATCTACCCGTGGAGCCAGTCGCAAAAAACAAACCCAAGTGATTAACTCCAGAAAGCGTTGCCATTTAGATTTGTGAACATAACACGTTCATCTTTCGACTACTATGCAATTTATAAAGCTGAGTATCATACAGACCAATCTGATGCACTTGATGACCACGACCGATAGTAAGGATAGTTCACATAACCTTTACAAATACATCATCTATATATATCAATAAGCAATATTGTCAAACGCGATTCAAAACGTTAACCTTCACCTACCGTCTGTTGATAGTCGTTGAACTGCTTAATCAGCGCGACCGCTGTTTGACTATTGATCTTGATTGCTTTCCTAGCACACTGGCGGAATTCTCGCTCTTCATGTTCGCGCTTTTCCAATTCGACAAGTCCAAGCTGGAAAACTTTGCTGCACTCCGTTCGAAAGGATTCGATAAACGTGTCCATCGAAAATCCATGGTCAAGGAAAAGAACATTTCAGAATAAAGACATTGTACCTGAAGGCATTTAAAAACTTTCACTCCTGTACTGACACCCAACACCTACGCTGCTCACGCGAAACAAGTAGTAGTGAATTTAAAAATGAAAATTAAGCATCAGACGTAAAGCTATATAAAATTCCTTCATAAATTCTGAATGGCATGCTCTGTTTGTAATTGATTTCCCTCAATGAATCACAATGGCTCAACGACTATCGGGATACCTACCTGAAACAATGAGGGATAAGGACGTGCGATCCTGATCTTATTGTCCCTACCTGATGAGTGCAAACAGCACGAAACCGGTCGTGGTGTGTGTGTGTGTGATGAAATTGCATGCAAATACTGACGCTTTTATAGCCCACGGATTCAATCATATCAACGGTTGGTCGTAACGGTGTCTGGTCACTTAATCGCCAGACACTTAATCGCCAAGTCACTTCATCCTCAGTCAATTAATCTTCAGTCATTAATTTACATGGGAAAATAGTTTTGGTTCGAGAAGCAATCAAAATCACGAGTGCATTAAAGAAAACGTTTTGGCGGAGAATGCGGTGGTTAAAATAAATGAAAAATAGTGGTGATTCCTGAACGAATAATGCTATAGAAGGCTGGCATCATGCGTTACAGTCACTCTTTTCTTGCCAACATCCCACAATGTGGACATTTCTTAACGGTTCGCGAAAGGATTGCCGACAGCATACTGCTTCTGTTCTTCAAGCAAGTGCTGATGTTCATATCAAACAGAAGTTGAAGTATGCCGAGATATGCGCGAGGACATCTTGAGCAATTCAGCGATACTCAACTACGGAAAGATTGACGTTTTTAAAATCAATTGTATATCTTTCCTGCTAAATAAATTCATTTGAACGTATTCTGTATTCTTCAGAAGTTATCAAAATGGGGATTAAGTGACTAAAGATTAATTGACTGGGGATGAAGTGAATTGATGATCAAATGTCTGGGGATTAAGTGTCTGACGAATAAGTGTCAGTAAACCGGTCGTAACAAACTTCATCATCATCAAATTTGATAATTTGTTTACCGTTTCTCCAGTGTTTCAAGGCAAGCAGATTCTGAACCTACTACCTCAAGCTAATGTGTGAAAACAGCACGAAACCGGTCGCGGTGTGCGTGTGTGTGATGGATATGAATGCAAATACGGAATTATCGTATTAGGGATTCATGTTTATTTACTACCAACAAAACACTGAATGGCTGCTGGTCTTTTCAAATTCACAATTCCACTTTTACTATAGAAAGGCATGCAAATCAACAGTATCCCAGAAAATGTGCATAAAATTGTTAGGATTCGCAATCATTTCCAAAGTGTGCGCGTGTAAATACGCTTAGTCCTGCTGAACCGTTCATTATTTGTTGATATTTGTGACTACTAATGAGTAATAAATCTAATGAAATATACACTAAGTTGTTCACGTTATATTGCCCAAATAATCGTTAGCGAACCAACAGCAGAAAACACCAAACCACAGAAAACAGTGTATGCTGATATTGATCAGACACTGATGTATATTATTGTCCCGTGAGAGTTATGCAGATCGCTTTGTTCCTTTGATGACTATTCATGAACAACAGATACGTTAAAGTTTTCAGGATACATTTTGGTTGCTTCAAAATTTTCAATTGCCTTTTGACTGATTAGAAAATCGATTAATCAAGGTTACCGAAGTTCAAGGTCATTTCATTTGCTCTGTCGAAAATTCCTGTGCGCTGCGCAAGGTCTTGTACAATGGTCAAACTCGTGCTTTGTGCTAAAAACGTAGTGTATTTATTATCGTAAGCTGGGGAGGAGCAGATACAGCTCTTGGCTGCTGAACGCAGATCAAGCCGCCGGCGTGCAACTGACGCCCTACAACTGAGTTCTGACCGTCGTTGCAAGCGCTGCGGAAGATTGTTCCTCCTGAATCGGACTGTTTAATCATCCAAAAAGCTGTAGAACATGAAAATTCATGCGATTATGATGTACATCCATGGTCCACATCAACCGAAGGAGGCTAACACGCATTTATTATTAAAATAAGTGGATCTCTTTGTTAACATCGAAATGATTGCTCAACACCGGTTACAGACTGCCCGACGACATCACAATTCAGACCACATCTCCAAGACACTAAGTTTCAAATCAAATGTGTCGAGTTGGATGGCAGAGAACGTAAGAAATTTTGAAACTTTATCCAAACGGAAAAGGTTAGCTCATCTTGGGGAAATTAACTGGATATTCTTTGAAGAGCAAAGTTACCCGGTATAGAAGTTAGACAATACTTGTGCTGATTTATGTTAGTCACAAGAGCATTATCACTCAAATTGAACAATTAGACGTCAATTTATTTTCACTGAATGTTCC
Source organism: Atriophallophorus winterbourni (assembly GCA_013407085.1). Lineage (NCBI taxonomy): Eukaryota > Metazoa > Platyhelminthes > Trematoda > Plagiorchiida > Microphallidae > Atriophallophorus > Atriophallophorus winterbourni. The sequence goes on from JACCGJ010015641.1 coordinate 4,546, forward strand.
TAAACAATTACCCCTCTTTGTCAGCGCAAGATAAAGTATTAGGCAGAGAGAAAATGATCATTTCGAAGGATTAGAATAGATTTCACCCCTTCTGTTAAGAATCGTTATCGAACGCAATGCGGAACATTCGCGTAGTCAGTGAATTCGGAGAAAAATGTTTAAGTGAACGTACATTTCCGACCGTTGTTTCTCCACTACATGTCATAAATCTTTAATTTTAAAAGGATTTGGCACGAAACGTTCATACTCGGGGACTGGCCGAAGCCACGCCGAAATACTTCAGTTAAAGTAGCTTTACTAACAAAATATTGCAACTGGAATACGTCACAGCGTCGATTCTTCGGTTGATGTCGACCACGAATGTACATTGCAAGCTTACTAAGATGTATAGCGTTTCAAATCACTTGATTCATGAGAAACAATCTCTTCCGAAGCACTCAAAGCCGCAGGCAGTACTCGGTCAATCGGCGACTTAATTTTCGTTCCTACGTTGAGTGCAGTATCCACTATTCATCATACTACCATTTGTAGGATTATTCGCTGATTTACCTAGTGTGGTTTTAATCACATGGTTGAAAAACCAATCTTATTTCTGTGTCAGCCTTTTCTACCGAATATAGTCTAATTTAAAACCAGCTGAATCAGATGGACATTGATATAGCGTATTCGGCGCGCGTGGATCATCTTGTCGCGCGTAACATGAACGAGTGCATGTCCAATATTATTTTTCACAGTTCAACCGGTTATATACCCGGTTTCTTTGCAAAAGAGATATGAAAGCTCTTGGCATTGACCCGGCGAGTTGAGAAGAACTTGCACTTGACCGCTCACATTGGAGGCACTGTGTAAAGCGTCGTCTGCAAGCTGGGGAGGAGTAGATACAGCTCTTGTCTGCTGAACGCAGATCACGCCGCCGGCGTGCCACAGACACAATACAACCGAGTTCTGACTTTCGTTGCCAGCGCTGCGGGAGAGATTGTTCCTCCCGAATCGGACTGTTTAGTCATTCAAGAAGCTGCTAAAATTAAACATTCACGCGATTGTGATGTAAATCCATGGTCGACATCGTCCGAAGGAGGCCAACAACATACCCGGTTTAAACCGATGATTGAGGCATATGTTTACCTACGCCCGAGATGAGATAGTAAGTTTTTCAACCTGAACCATTCCTAAGCAAAATCCAAAGAAAGGATTTGCTATTCCGTTACCGGATGTTGGCTGACGATGTCATCATCATCATCATCATCATCACAGACAGCATTACACCGGTAGCGCGTACCGAATGCTTAACTGCCACACAACCATGAAAAATTAAAAGCCTAAAAGATGGGGAAGAGTGGGACTTTAATAGCTACGGAATCTATAGAAGAGTAAGCACAAACAAACTGGGTAGAGGTGCCTACACCTCGAATGGAACATGCATTCAAACAAGTTTCGTGAACGAGTAGAGCGACATCAGCATGGCAGCTTCCTTGCGGATTTCACTGTCATGCATCATAAAAAGCTTTTCTCGTCACTCCGCTTGACAACATACAAGGTTAAGCAAACACTCCAAGAAGATGCTTAGTGCAAGACCGCCATTGAACACGGTTTCTGGACATATCCTGAAGCGTAACTAGCCATTGCGATATCTGATCGCGGGGACACCAGCCAGGAAGACGCGCTGCGCCGACTTTGGAAAAGTTACTAGTAAGGGTTTTTGACTGCTTATGCCATGTGACGGTTTGGCCACCACGAGATTTACGCCAATCAGGATGTGGCGTCGCAAAAAGAATCTGTTTCGGAAGTCGGTGGTCCGGCATCCGTAAAACGTGACCCAACTAGCGTAACATATGCAGGTTGATCTGCTTCTCTATATCAACATTACTACCGAACAACTTATTTTGGAGAGCATCGGTGCGTATGCGATTGTAGCAATCATTGCTCACTCCCAAGATCAACTCCAGTTCTCAATGGACTGCTTTCCGTCGGCATGCAAAGACTGTGTGTTGCCAATGCACACGAACAAATCCGAACTTCTCGGGCAAGCGACTGTATTGCCTCTCTAGATCACTGTTCGGAAATTTCAACTTGACATAATCCGCCCTGGTGTAAGTGTGAAGACGCAAGCAGAGTAAACGTAGGTTATTGGAAAAGAATTACAACTTACCAAACTATCGATTATTCAACAAAGATATTGATTTTCATCAGCTTAAAGCCTGTAGTGTGCAAGTTATGCTTTTGGACAGTAAAATTTGTAACTAGTGCATTCATGTGTGACAAGATATCGGCGCATATATTATTCACCATCCAAACATAATTAACCTCAAAAAATGTTTTATCTGACATTTCTAAACCTAATTCACGCAAGCTGGTTACCAATTGAAAAGGATATATATCGATCACAAGCTTAAATTCCGCAGCACATAAAAACGCTTTTCCTTCGGGATCTTGTTCATGCATTCCCTGGACGACCGCATCGTTATCCAGATTGAACACAAACGCTTTCTTGTGGATCTCCTTGGCTAATCGTTCATCTTCTTCTAATTGTTCTGCCTTCAACCGCGCCTCATCTTCACTCACCAATCTGTCTACGAGAGTTTGGAATTTTTCATAGGCAGGCTTCAACTAGCGGGCGGGCCGGTTTAAAAATGTCGATGGAACCTACCAAGCTGGGATCGGTTCGTTTGTAATCGACGTAGTGTAACTTCGGCAAAAATGCTGCCAGTGCTAGACGGTAATCGGATTCCGCACAGAAAGGATTGCCTTTCAAGCACAAAGATTGCAAACTTGGTAACCGTCGCAAGTACATCAACTGAAACGAGATTAGTACCTAAACGTGAGCGCACAAACGTTTGAATAGTCGCTCAACTGATTGCAGCCAACCGACAGAACGGTCAGTTTTTTCAGCGTGTCCAAGTTCTCAATTGTTTGAATGCGATTATTGTACAATGAAAGATCTTCCAGATTGACTAGAGCATCCAAACCAGTGATCCGTTCAATATTATTGAAAGAAAGATCTATGAACCAGGTTCAACTGGTACCAAACACTTACCGAGCCATTTCAAATGAATCAAATGGTCCAGACCTTCTATTCGTTCGATGATATTGTTATCCAAGTTCAATTTGACCAGATTTGAGAATGTCGGAAGGTGCTCGATGGTTTTAATATCTACGCTTGCGTGAACAAAGGAATCTCAGTGTGTTACTGTGATAACTCAGTCGCAAGTGGGTCAGCGATTCCAGATCCACGCCGTCCTCTCTGGCCAGCTCGCTCACGTATTCATCTGCAGGCCACTGTGCTTTGACGGAATCCTCCAGCAATTGATTGGTTATAATTGCTGGATTCGGAATGCCATAGATGCGTGACATTGATTATTGACACTGAAATACGAAGTGTTCAGGAAATAAAATTCAACAAAAATAATAACAAAAATGATCATATAATACTTCAGCAGAATCTGTCTTGGTATAAGCATCCACAATACCCGAATACAAATGAGTTCTGTTTAATTCAAAGTTCATGTTTGTGACTACTCATCCGTGCCAAGCCCATCGAACGATTCGCAAAGTTGATCACGACGGTCCATAATAATTCAAAGTTTTCTGACTGTTTACCGTCATCAGGTGGAGACAGTAAGATTAGGTTCAGTGAACCTTGAAACAGTGGATAAGTGGTAAACAAGGTTTTACTTGAATGCCACTGTTGCATAGGGTTCGTACAACGAATGACGATGTTCAAACACAGAATCACATAGTGATTCATGGTCAAGCACTCGAGGCGCTCAAGGATTTCCAAAGTAATGTGTTGCTCACAACCCCGCACTTACGCACCACTACCGGTTTCGGGCTGTTTGCCGTCATCATGTGGAGACAGTAAGATCAGATTCAGTAAGCTTTGTAACCGTGAAAAAGTGCCAAACAAAGTTAGACTTTGAAGCTGCTGTTTGATAGGGTTCGTACAACGAACCACGATGTTTAAACACAAAATCACATAGTGATTTCTGTTAAAGAGTTCGAGGCGCTGATCGAGAAGAAGAAAGTTTTATTCGAAAATTCTCGAAATTTCCGCTTTAGGCTAGTTTTAACAAAAGCAAAAGAAAACAACGAATTCTATAGGAATTACACATAAAAATCCAATATGATTCACGGAAAATACACCCATGATATTAGCGAAATAAATTTAACCGCAATTGTTCAAGATCATGAAGCAAATGGGATAAATGACATCCGATATGAAGACCTTCTGGAAGAAAGTATAATGTGTTTCGATCAAGTCTTCGATGAAGGAGATCCTCATGTAGCGGATGAGATATATCACTAAGGACGGTAATTATAAGCTGATTCGCATGTGGAAAACGTTGTTTAAATTGTTGGAAATAATATCCTCATAAGGAATAAAGCTTGCACGTGATACGATCCTGATGCAACGTTTGAGTAACAAAAATATTTTTGAAAGAATTGCGGGGAAAATAGCAGATGAGCAGTGCAAAATATTTGGTAAGATACAAGAGAATATGAAGTGAGAAATTAGCTTAGACTCAGCGTCGAGAGAGCGAAGACAAAAGGCATGAAAAGAAAGACTACATGCTTTAGTAAGTAGAGTATTTAGATGATGGGTCCATGTGAGGTCGTCGGATATGGTGACGCCAAGATACTTGACATATTTCAACCTAATCAGGAATGTGGACGTTATTCCAGATAAAGAAAGATGAGCGCTAATTGCTTCGATACGTTCGCCATGGATATTAGTGAACACAAGTTTAGTGCATTTTTCAGGATTTAAAGATGGGTATCTCTCTTCTGATCATGTAGTAATTTCATCTAAGCAGCGGAGGGCAGATTTGAAGAATCGTATTTAGGTACTACGTTTTCAATGACAATGTCATCTCGTATTTAAAAGTGAACGTTGAGAGCTAGGTATGCTGAAAAGAACAAGGGAGATAAAATTGCTCATCAGAGAACCCTTTTCTCATTTGGGAGCAAATCAGACCTTAGCCTGTTGAGTTCAACGTATTGAGATCTATCGGAAAATTAACCACATATCCATTTAATTATTTTGCTTGATATGGCTCGGGTTTTGTGTAGTTCATTCAATTGGGTGCGATTGACAGAGTCGATGCGTTCGTGTAATCAAGAAAACAATCTATAACGGCTAATGATTTGTTGTCAAGCTCTTTCAAAAATCTATGAGTTAGACATAAAACAGCATCAACTGTAGAGCCTTGCTCCCGGTGAGCAAATTGATTATCATCTTCCGAAGGTGATCAAAAACCAGGCTTTCCATGAGGTTTAATACTTGTGAAGAGCCTTTTATTGGGCGAAACTTTCCTGCAGATTTATTAAGGACTGGTGTAATCCTAAAAATTTTTATAACAATTTTCAATGGTACCAGTAAAAAGAAAACGGTTGAAAATGGAAGCTGTCGGTTTGGCATAACCCGTCTTGTTATAAGCATTTATAATACTCGAATTTAAACAAGTTCTGCTTAATTCAAAATTTTTGAGTCTAGAATAGAATTTACAAGGCCATATTTGTGCCACGATGTTACACCTAATGAAGTGCTATGCATTGCTGGGCTCACACACACCGCACATACACACCATAACCGGTTTCTGGATGTTCGCCGTCATCAGGTGGAAACAGTAAGTTTAGGTTTAGTGAGCTTTGTAACAGTCGAAAAGTGGTAAACAATGCTACAATTGGAAACCACTGTTGCATAGGGTTCGTACAACAAACCACGGTGTTCAAACACAAAAGCACACAGTGGTTCCTGGTCAAGCGTTCGAGGCGCTGATTGATGACCAAAGTAATGTGTTGCTCACATCCCCATCCCTTACACACCACTACCGGTTTCTGGCTGTTTGCCGTCATCAAGTGGAGATACTAAAATAATTTGTTTCGATTAAACCAGTGGTAAAGTGGTAACCAATGTTATACTCGAATGACACTTGTGAATATGGTTCTTAAGATGAACCATGGTGTAAATAAAGAATCACTCAGTGATTTCCTGTCAAGCGCCCAAGTTGCTCG
>JACCGJ010015645.1:0-13181 GCA_013407085.1 Atriophallophorus winterbourni
AGCGACAGTAAGAAATACCGATGTTAGTAGGATTGAGTGAGGAGCGATCTTTATCGATGTCTCACTGTGGGGGAGATCTTCGTTTATCATAATTGCCACTCCCCCTCCCGTAGCACCAGTATCCCTATCCTGACGATAGATGGAATACTTAGTTTATACAAATGACGGAACATGATCATCTGGTTTCAACCATGATTCGGAGATGGCAATTATGTCAACCTGGTTTTCCAGTGCAGCAAGCTGCAGCTCGCCCCATTTATTACGTATACTGCAAGCATTTGTGTACAGTACACGGGTATTTCTATTCTGCGCACATTTTAAACTTACTTTACTCGGGGTGGGAGCACCCCGTTTTTTGAAACCGGAGAAGTTGATAAGTGGCTGGACTGCCCTTGCGAACGAGCTTGCACCGGCCTAATGGCAGTTGTACATAGATTTCCCTCGTTCAGAAGCTTACTGAAAAGCGAGTTTTTCATGCTCTCGTATTCTACTGGCGGCCCATTTTGGAGTACATCTTCAATGACAACTACCGCAGATGACTTAAACATTTTATGGTGGCTAAGATTGATCCCTTTTATGGGAGTTTTCAAGCCAGTCATGGGCGTTTTTGAACGCCTTCCATGAAAATGTGGTTGAGGCCCCTTATCTTGGACAACTTTGAATCGCCCATTTGTGTAGCGCTCAAGGTAAGCACTTTTTAAAAGAAGCGTATCCCTGTCCTGCTGGTTCATGAATTCTACCAAGATCGGACGCGCGCTATTTACAGTTGGGTTCCACCGGCCTACACGATGGACCCTTTTTACCTGGCAGTTAATTAGCCCTGCCATGCGCAAAATATCTTGAACCCTGGAACGGTCCATTTGGCGCCGGGATTTGCTTTCGCGAATCAGCGGCTCTTCCCTATTTAGTATGAGGAGAGTACGAGATGGCCTCGTTTCCGCCATTTTGTTGGGTGCAGCAAGCTTACTAACTTGCTCAGCTAAGGCATTTATTTGCCTTTCTAAAGCAACGTAGTTATCTTGCTGTGTTATTACCGGACATTTACTGTTATCGACGGTTTTCTTTTTTGGGTTCTTTTCCCCCCCTGTGTTGCTTTTTTATTCTTATTGATGGTACTGCGGGCAGGGCCGGGTTTTGTTGACGGGGTTGTTCTTATTCTTACGACCTCGGCGTAGGACAACGGAGAACTCTTACTATTTGTCTCGACATTGTTTAAAATACTAGCGGAGGTCCTCAAGAATACTTCCCTGGCATTTCTCTTACACTCCCAACAAACCCATTCCATGAAACTAAGTTTACATTAAGTTTCATAATGCTTGGCAAGAATGCCAGAGCATTTTGGATGCGCCCATCTCTGGCACACATCACAAGCTATGCCTTTTACAACCTTCTTACCACATTCACTTGAAATGCAGGGATATGAAGCTTTAGGCATAGTTTGATTTTTAAAAAATTCAAATAACAATGAATATATATAAAAATTTTCAAAAAACGTAATAGAATATGTTGATTCTAGTTACGATGTGTATATAATGCGATAAATTGATTAACAATTTACAGCAAAAGTCAGAGAACAGCGATTTGGAAATAGATTATGTGTAAGAGCGTGGGAAATACAACCAAGTTGAACGTACCGCGCAAACAAGTTTCATAGAATTGCCCCTTTTTGAGTTCAGTTCAGTTCAGTTGCACAGAACAATAAGTGGCTAACTAGCTAATCGAGCATCCAGAATTTCTTTCGGTGGAAAGCTGCAGGAAGCAACCACCACTGCCAAAGCGTTTTTCTTATTGTGATTTAGATATCCTCGACGATCGCGACGCCAAGGGATTAGTTCAGTTCACTTCAGTTGACACATGACTGTAAATGGCTGATAAGCCAATCGAGCGTCCAGAATTTCTCTCTGTGGAAAGCTTCAAAGGAGCGCCCACCACTGCCAGAGTTGGTTCATTCTTCTCTGGTATCCTCGGGAAATGCGATGGTCCGTCTTGTGTTTTCCAGACCGTCCTTCGGTCCCAGATTTTGTAGCTGCGACTGAGAAAAACGGAAAGGGTTTCTCTTCACTAAGCCGGTGAGAGGTTAGCTATGGAAAATTGGTGCGTACATTTAAGACATGACATTTAAAACGAGGCATTAAATAACAGGATTTTTTAAATCGTGGTCAAGACCATATAAATTAAAAATGAACAAAAAATGGACATTTTTGTCGACAGACAACCTGTATATTCACGGAGAAAAGTCTGGGAAAATCCTATGCCACAAGGCATCTAAACCCCTTTTGAATGCACCTATTGATGTGCAAGCGATTAGTTCCTCATGCAGCTTGTTCTAAAAGCTTACCACTCTTTCACTGAAAAAGTGTTGCCTAAGATTCAGACAGCTGTGGTTTTTCGTGAGCTTTAATGTATGTCCTCTAGTTAAGGGGTTGATCGCTAGAGCGAACAAGATTTGACAACCCTCGTCTTTGAAGATTTTTAAAGATTCTATGAGGTCACACCGTAGACGCTGACGCCGAAGGGAGAAGTGACCTAAAGAAATTAGACGTTCTTCGTAGGGTTTCCCAATCATTTCGGTAGCCAATGGTTCAACTATTTCTAGTAGTAATATGTCTTTTTGAAAGAAGGGGCTTCAGGCTTGCACGCAGTATTCTAAATGCGGCCTGACAATCGCCGTATATAAAGGGATAAATACTTCCGGCGTTCTACATGTCAGAACGGATTTAAGCCTAAAGAGTTCTCCTCTAGCTCGTTTTGCAGTTGAGGCACATTGCGCAGCCCGTTTGAAGTCCTCTGTTACGACTATACTCAAATCCTCAACCCTCTGAATAGATTAAAAGTCGATCCTGCCGTTGTTCGTAGTTACTGTAATTCTGTCGACTGTTGCAGACAACAGATGACATTTACTATAGTTCAGAGGAAGATCCCAATCCTGCGAACATTTAATGACCTTTTCAATATCTCTCAACAAATCACCGTGATTACTGGATCCGGTGAATTTGACATCATCAGCAAACATGTAGCAGGAACATGACAACTGCGATGCCAGATCAGCGATGTAGATGAAGGTAAATCTAGGTAATTCAAGGTTTTTAATGGTTTAAAAAGCAACAAGCTTAACAACAACCATAGGATGGTAAAAATTGAAATTTGAGTGTATAAACATTATAAAAACATAGATTAAACAGTATATAAGTGTTCTGGAAACGAATAATGCAATAAAAATTCGTCTAATTTCGTTTCAAATTCATGCAAGCTAATGGGGTGAGCAACGATTGAAGGTAAACTGTTCCAAGTAAAACAGACACGGACAGAGTAAAAATACCTTCTGTAGTTCAGGCGGGAATGGGGTACGACCAGCACATATTCATGAGTCCGATAATTCCTCGTATTCCTCCGCGTGATTCAGAAAGAGTATTGGGCCTAATACTGAACCTTGTGTGACCCCACTGGTAACTGTTGCGAATTTAGAGGTAGTTTCGTCTACACGGACCTTGAAAGATCTATCACGAAGAAAACTGGTTATCCAGTCGTGAAGCTTGCCAGATATGCCTTTGGCCGCGAGCTTCATCCCTAGGAACCTGTGACTAAACGAGTCGAACGGCTTACTAAAGTCTTAGTAAAAGACCTCTACCCGTCCGCCTTCATCCAGTGTCTCGGAAACTCTATCTGAAAAACATGAAAGATTCGAGAGACACGACCTTCCTTTAAGAAATCCATGTTGAACCGAGCTCAATGATGAATTGTGCACTAGGTGGCTGCACAACTGATCACTTACAAGTCTCTCCAAGGTTTGACATTAAACACTAGTCAAGCTTACCGGTTGGAAATTCTTAACTATGTTTGCGCAACCTCAGTTTGGATTGGGTACGACAATGGCTTTCTTTCAGACATCTGGTGAGATGCCTATGCAGAGCGATTCGTTGTATAACTCACATAGAGGCTCTGCTAGTACTTTAGATATTTTCTCTACAATTTTAGGATGCACATCTTCAGGTCCGGCGGATTTATTTCCGTTTAGATTTCTTAGGACACGCGCAACATTATCCGTGAGAACAAACCGAGGTCCTTGAGTCTCGCCTCATAGGTTTTACCTGTCTGACCCTCAACCATCCCAGTCGTAAGGCGCTGGACTCTTTCGAGACATGCTATATCTTTTTTCAAGTACGTTGCCTAGGATTGAACGCAGTATTTCAAGTGAGGCCGCACGAATACTTTGTATGAGGGAATGAAGATTGAAGGTTTTCGGGAAGATAACGCTGAGCGAAGTCTGAACAATTCTATGCGAGCCTTGCTTGCAACATTGAGTAGCCCACTTAAAATCGCCGGTTATTGTGATACCGAGATCCTTCACTTCCTGAGCAGCAGCTATTCTAATAGTTCCTTGGTCGACTTCTAGTTTGGTTGTCGCTAAATCAGTCATCAGAACACACCTTTTCCCCAAGTTTAGTGGTAAGTCCCAGGTCCTTGTCCATTTGATTACTTTTTTTTCAAATCAGAGATAAACGTATCTCTACCGTCGGTTCCTGGGATCTTAACATCATTAGCAAACAGCAAGCCGCGTGAACTCGAACAGGCTGCCAGGTCGTTTACAAAGATAAGAAAAGTAGTGGACCAAGCACCGAGCCTTGAGGCACTCCACTGTAAATCAGTGCTTCCTCCGAGCACACCCCTGCAATTCTAACATAGTGCGATTAGTTAAGAATTTGTCTAACCATCGATGTAGGTCACCTTTGACGCCACACATACTCAGTTTGCGCAGAAAGTACCTATGGTTCACTGGGGTCCACGACAGTTGCTCCTTGACAATTGCTCCTCGACAATTACTCCGCGACAATTGCTCCTTGCCCAATTGCTCCTTGTCCAATTGCTCCTTGCCCAATTGCTCCTTGCCCAATTGCTCCTTGCCCAATTGCTCCTTGTCCAATTGCTCCTTGCCCTATTGCTCCTTGACCAATTGCTCCATGACTTTTAGATCACGATCAGATTGGTTAACATTGCGACGAAAATAATTCATACAAGTGAAGACAAGTATTTTTTCTTCTTTGAACATTTTAATAAAAATTGAATAAAATACTATAGATCACTGTAATAACAATAACAATAACTAAGCCATGTGTTTTTTAGTGTTTTTCACAAAATCCTGGTCTCATGTCTGATAACTGCACACAAAAATATCACTGTTATAAAACATCTTCCAAACTACTGTCTTGATTGTCTTCTCCTTCTTCCTCTGCAACAGAAGCCTACAAATTGTAGCAAAAGGCAATGCTCTTCAGTACACTCACGGTGTCCCGACCATACTGACCTTCAACAACTCTTTTAATTCTTTCTGCCAGTTTGATATGTTTCTTCCTTCTTGTAGTCATCAGGAATATTCAGATCTTCCAGACTTGCAGGCAGTGGTGGGACCCGACCATTGCGGTTTCGCGTTCTTTGTATTTGTCTCTTAAGTGCCCGTTCTGTTGACAAAGAAGCTGCTGTGACTTAAGAAACGCCTGTACGCTGACTGGCAATGATCATCATTGTGGTTTCTTATGTTGTAGACGCTTGTCTTTTGATGGAATCAACTACCTTCAGAACATTCTGGCGACACGCGTCGGGGGCATGGTTGTGCTCTGATGACTTCAAGACTGTATTTCCACGGAGATGGAGTCGCCCGGAACAGTGGTCTTTTCGCTTTCGTTCACACACATAAAAATCAACAGTGGGGTCACTCTTACTGGTTTCCTTTTTGTTGTACACGAAACGTTCGTAGCAAGCCTTAGGTTTGCCTTTTTCAGACAAATACCAAGTAACGTGTCTGTCCATTTTGAAAGGTAGCCTTCAACTGAACTATTTAACTATTTATGACAATCAAACAAGTAAACAAGTGAACTGAGTTCAAGCTCAAACCATCAAGATTGACCCCACTGTTGATTTTTATGTGTGTGAACGAAAGCGAAAAGACCATTGTTCCGGGCGACTCCATCTCCGTGGAACTGAGTTCAAGTGAACTCAGTTCACTTGTACAAGGAGCAATTTGCCAAGGAGCAATTGGTCAAGGAGCAATTGGGCAAGGAGCAATTGGGCAAGGAGCAATCGGGCAAGAAGCAATTGTCAAGGAGCAACTGTCGGGGAGCAATTGTCAAGGAGCAACTGTCGGTACCCCGGTTCTCTGAGTCAAATGCCTTTTGTAGATGAAGACAGCATACTTCGACTACTCTCCCTTTATCGAGGCGTAATGTCACTTCATCAAGAAAGCTTAGAAGATTGGTTAGGCAGGACATTCCTTTCCAGAATCGGTGCTGGGCATCGGATAGTAAGGAATTGGCTACTAAATAATTACATATCTGGTGCTGATGATTTTTTCCAAGCACTTGCAAAGAATGCTTGTCAGGCTTACTGGCCTGTAGTTGCATACATCCGAAATGGGACTCTTTCAGACAATAACGAATACTTCGCTTTGTGATTTAAAGCAAAAAGAAGTTGCGAAGCGAATATTTGCTTCGCTTCGCCATTGCGAAGTGCACTTCGGATATTCGCTTTGATACTATTCGCCATTGCGAAGGGCAGTTAGGGCACTTCGAAAATTCGCTTCGCACTTCGCTTCGCTCCAAAAAAGTGACATTTGTTATTGTCTGCTACAGACTACAGACCAGACAATAACGATAACTTCGCTTTGGGATTTAAAGCGAAGCGAAGTTGCGAAGCGAATATTCGCTTCGCTTCGCCATTGCGAAGCGCACTTCGGATATTCGCTTTGATACTATTCGCCATTGCGAAGGGCAGTTAGGGCACTTCGAAAATTCGCTTCGCACTTCGCTTCGCTCCAAAAAAGTGACATTCGCTATTGTCTGGATCCTTTTGTATATGGCTACTACCGCCGCTCGTTTCCGATAATCCGGTAGTATACCTTGGAGTAAGGTAGCTCCACAAAGATTTCTGATTAAAAAGCTAGCTATATTTGCTAGCGGTTGAAGAATATCCGGATGTAGACCGTAGGGGCCAGCCGAATTAGTTTTATCCAGCTGCGACAGAACTGTGGTGACTATTTCCTGATTAACCTCCACCGATCTAAACAGAGGTGCTCTGCACTCATTAGTTTTTAAACGGTTAAAAAGAAGAAGAAGAAAAATGGCTTCATTCGAGTACACGAATTTTCAGCGATACAATTAATTCGACCATACGTAATAAAATGTACATTTAAAAAAAGACATTTCAAATAAGGATGATCCCACTTCAGTTATTATACTGTCAGTTTCTTCCGCAAATCGAGAATAACTTTTGTATGATCAACCAAATATCGAGCCAGGTAAGGAATAGAAGAATTTTTGAATTTTTCAGTTCTTGCATACGGGACGATTTGTTGACTACGCGTGGCTGGGAACGATCTGCAAGCCATAGGGACCTCATGCAGTGGGTGTGCATTATCAGACGATATGACTCTGATCAATCTGTCACATTCATTAAAGTGGCGTTGGACGATCATATCACGAATTAATTTGGTGAAGGAAGAGCTCAATCTCGAAATCAATTCGATTCCTCTTCTGATCATCAAAAAATCCTTTTCAAAAAGACCAGGAAAAATTATAGGGGATGCGTAGATTAAAATGGGAACAGTGCAAGTTAAAACGAAACATCTTACTACATCAGGAGGAACAGCTAAAGAACGCAGACGTAAGGCGTAAAATGATAACCTTCTAACCTCCAAGCACTATGCAGTCACATGATCGGTCTATTTGAGACTCTGTGATAAAATGACGCCAAGATACTTGAAACATGCGCTTCTGCTGAAGTTCGAGCCATTGAAGAAAATCGCGGGAATTCCTTGAAGCAAAGTTTCACGACGCTGATCAGTTAGGTTTGAAAATATTACCTCTTTGCATTTTTGAGGGTTCAACGATAAGCCAAACGAGGATGACCACTGGCCAATGTCATCGATAATAAATTCAGATGTGGGAGAGTCAGCACGTCTATGGTGGTCAAAAACAACAGCAATGTCATCAGCATATTTCAGAATAAGAGTGGAAGGAAAGCAAGGAAGATCAGAAATGTAGATAGAAAATAAGAAGGGAGAAAGTATTGCGCCTTGTAAAACACCGCGAGAAATCGTTACAGAATTGGACACTTTACCATTCCCGGCAGTATACTGCACGCGGTCCTTAAAATAGGACGCTATCCAGTGAACTAGGTTCATGGGTACACCACAATCATGAAGTTTTTTAAGCGAAGAACTTCTGATAACACTGTTGAAAGCGTTGGTGTAATAAAGGAAACAAACTTGTACCGCTTTTGATTTCGAATCCAATGACCGGGATACATGGTCAGTTAGCAACGCGAGTGCGTCTACTGTCGAACGATTTTTGAGGTACGCGAACTGATGCGAATCTTCTACCTGGCAACTCGAAACAAGTCGTCGTAGCACTATACTTTCCAGTACTTTGAGTAGCTGCGACGTACACGCAATGAAGTGGTACTTCCCAGGATCATTTTTTGGGGGCTTCCAACTGTCAGGAAAAATACTTTTCTCAATTCATCTGTTGGAGATAGAAGAGATCGGCGAAGAAAGTTCACGTGCGCATTCTTTCAGCAAAAGAGGGGAAATATTATCGGGGCCTGCAGCCTTTGAGCGGGATACAGCGAAAAGTGAATGCATAACTTCCACTGATCTTCTAAAAGTCGGAGTTGAGAAAGAGGATGAGGGTGACACAAAATCAGGGATTTCTTGAGTTCCATCAGGAGAAGTTGAAAAAGATTCATTTAATGAATTTATATCACGGATAAAGGGAAATACCTCCCTGTCTTTGCCACACAAACCTTCGAGCGCACTCCATAAATGGCGACTGTTATTCGTTCTCAAAATTGATTTCACATAAATATCTCGCATGCGTTGAATCTCAAGCTTGATTAATGAAAACAGCTGAAAGACAGCGTGACGATCAAGATTTTTGAAAGCCTTTTCCTCCAGTCTTCGGAGGCGCTTCAATTTATTGGAGGAAAAACAATCAGGTCGAACAAAAATATTTTCCTGTGGACAACATATATCAAAGCAAAAGTTTAGATAGGATGTAAAAACATCACATTCAAGGGAAACGTCCGGTTCGTTAGAAATGCGGAAGTCAGTGTCGCTTACCATGGTCCTCAGCGCTGAAATATTGTCAGGTTCGCAGGTTTTTCTGGTCACTTTTCGCCCGATTCTGCGAGTCATGTAACTATGCCCCATAGTTTCGCAGATTTTAAGGAGTATTGATATCACACAGTGATCAGATTTACGGGTATGAAAAATTTGTGGCGCACTAGTGAAAGCGTAATCCAGACAAGCTTCAGAACGCGTTGGAAAATGAACAATGTTCGAAAGCGACAAAAGAGAAAACAGAAAGATTAGCGTTATTGAGGTCACCAGCAAGTAAGATCAAAGAGTTTTGGTAGGGAGCAAGTTCATTGAGAATTTCATCAAAAAAATGCACGAAAATTGTAAGAAGGACAGTTTAAGACGATATACACATTTAAAAGAATAAAGGAATGAAAGTTAGATAAATGCCGTGGTTTGCATTTAACAGCAAGACAGGAAACTTCTGGTTTATCAAAGGTAAAAATGATTTTGCTAGAGGCACACCACTCTTTGCAAACAAAAGTTAAAACTCCACTACCACGATTTGCAATAGGACAGGTCCGGTCCAAACGAAAGCACTGAAAACCATCAATGTTAATCAAATCAGTGTCGATTTCAGAATGCAGCCAAGTTTCTTGAAACATAGCAACACCGTAACGAATAAAATGATTTGAACGAAGTAGAGGAGAAATTTCATCATATTTAGACCAAAAAGATCGCACATTAGATGATAAGATACAAGGTACTGGCATTCGAGAAATTGCGCGACGTCGACGAAGAGCAACTTGCCAACCTGCACGATGTTTTTTGACTTTTTAGAAGATTTTTTCAATAAACAATCAAATGTCTCACGAGTGACACAGCAAAATGTTGAAAGCGTACAGCGCCTCGCAACTCGCATGATTGAAATCAGCGAGGGAAACCGTACGCTGTGCGCCTAATGTCTCTCGATCTTTTCTTCCTCAGGCGCCGTCGTTTAGAGTGCTAATACAACCTTTAGGATTCTTGAAG
Source organism: Atriophallophorus winterbourni (assembly GCA_013407085.1). Taxonomy (NCBI): domain Eukaryota; kingdom Metazoa; phylum Platyhelminthes; class Trematoda; order Plagiorchiida; family Microphallidae; genus Atriophallophorus; species Atriophallophorus winterbourni. The sequence goes on from JACCGJ010015645.1 coordinate 10,100, forward strand.
GTTTTGATTGGGTGCAATGACGGACTTCTTTACCTAAGCCCCGAGCTGGCACCGGAACCACTCACTAAAATTGCTAAGAAACGATGTCGGCTAGACTCCAGGAAACACTTTTTCAGCCTTAGGGTTGTTAACTTCTGGAACATTCTTTCAGAAGAACTTATATCCTGCAGTACCGTGTCTAGTTTTAAGCAGGGGTTGGACCGCAACTGGGGTAAGTTGTTTCCTGAATACTCTCCTTAATTGCTTTACAAGCTTAGGTTTTCCATCTTTTAGCGTTATCCCGTAAATAAAGTGAGGGCTAGAGTTCTCTGTGTTTTTTATTTTATTATACACATGCTATTCAGCTGACCTCTCACCGTGCTGGTGAAAAGAAACTGCTTTTTCTTTTTCCAGCATCGGCTATAACGCGGTGCTTCCTAAGTTCAACCCGGATAATCTCTTGGCTTCGCGATCGGCGAAGATTTCAAATAGACAAAAAGAATATATGTTTTGGCAGTGGTGTGGTGCTTCTCTGCAGCTTTCCACCGAAAGAAATTCTCGACGCTCGATTGGCTGTTAGCCACATACTGTCCTGTGCAAACTGAACTGAACTGAACTAATAGGATCTGGCTATGCAGCAGAGCGGTATCGCGGAATTTTTTCATAGTGTGCGCTCCATAAATGATTCTAGGTTGACCTGAACACATTGCAAAAAAAACAAAAAAAAACGGAACCCAAAGTGACGAGGATGAATGTGAAAAAAATGTTTGTGGAGGAATTAATAATTTGCACGGCCGATTTTGAAGGCCCCCTGTAGTCCCCAATGATTTTTCTGTTGGTAATGGACTGGATAATGAAACAGACAGTAAAAGGTGAGAGGAATAGTATCGATGGAAAGGATTCCGAGCATTTGGAGGATCTGAAATAAGCTGATGATGTCTGCTTGATATCACTTGACGCCCAACGCCTTCAGAGAAAGACCGCTAGATTTTCGTTATCTGCAGGAGAATGAATCGCATAGGAAACAAATCTCAGGCGGATAGATTTCGAACCAATTACAGTGATGGTTCGTTATTCGAAGACACTGGAATATAATGAGAGAGACCTGGCTGTCCGCACTTGGCGATGTGCCAATAAACATCAGCGAGCAGTATCTCGTCATTAGATGCGATAGACTTGGCGACAGGAGAGGCGGTGGCGTTGCACTCCTCCTAGAGTATGGCTTGCACAATACAGGAACGGGTATATCCCAAACCAGTGAAAACGTCCAAGTTGTTACGAGTATCCTGACTTGCTACAAGTCAGCCCTCGCAATTGCTTGTGTCTACGTCACACCCAGCAGCCCAGCAGAAGATTACACAGCTGATTGAGACGCTCGACAGGTTGTTTCAATCAGCTCCCAGCGTACACATCTTAGGTGATTTTAACCTCCCAGACATAAATTGGACCGTCTCTGTAGGTTTAGTCACCAAGCAATCCGACATGTTTCTCGAATGGCTCCATGATCATGCGCTGCATCAGCAAGTGAGTGATCCTACGAGGTTTCTAATGGATGTACTCCATCCACTCTCGACCTAGTATTGTCGTCCCAGCCCGAAGCCATTAGACTTTTAAAATACATACCACCGCTCGGCAAAAGCGATCACGTAATGATAAGCTTAAAAGCGGTATTGCGGTTTCACAAACCTACTGCTCGCCCTAGACGAAATTTTAGGTTTGTAGACTGGGATTGTCTTCTACAGACTTCAAAATCTTTCAGTTCTCTAACGATTTTAATGTAAGTGAAAACTGGGATAGAATTTGTCAGTATCCTAACGAGTTACAAGAGAAGCACGCTCCGCTGCAAGTCGTGAAAAAGCATCATAGGCCGCCCTGGTGGACTCCTCGGGTTCGTCAGTCTACCCGTAAACGAGATCGTATATGGCGGCAATATAAGCTATCTCTCACTTCTGGTTCTTGGGTCCGATGCAAAACCGCTCGGAACGCTTGTGTTAAAATACAGCGTTTGCTGAAACAGGAGTTTGAGTTATCCTTAGCTATGGATGCTAAATCCAATCCCAAATGATTTTATAGCTAAGCTCAATCGAAAGGAAAAACCAGGGAAAACATTGGAGATTTAAATATGGAGGACGGCAAATTAGCCGATACCGATCTGTCTAAGGCGACTGCCTTTTCTAGGTTTTTCAGTGGCGTTCAGAGACGTGATAATTGTTTAATTGCTCCGTTTAGCTCGTTTAATCTACTACCTGGCGCTCCTGCACTAGATGAGTTGTCCTTCATGGAATTCGAGGTGTATGAAGCAATTATCCATGTTCGCTTCAACCAAGCTGAGGGACCAGACGGTATCCACTCGATTATGATGATGAATCTTGCCTCAGTGCTTATAGAAACCTTATGCAAGCTCTTTAATTCATGCTTGAACATAGGAGTGGTTCCCAGTGAGTGGAAAGAAGCTATAATCGTGCTTATACACAAGGGTGGTTGCAGCTCAACTGTTGGTAACTATAGACCTATCAGCCGGACTAGCATCGTCTCCAAAGTAATGGAAAAACTGCTGCATGACAAAATCTGTCAGCATCTTTGTCGGCATTCTCTACTGAGTGTAACTCAGCATGGATTTCTTGAGGGTATATCCTGCCCGACAAACCTTCTTAGTTTTCTCAATACTGCTACTAAGAGGATGGATGAAGGGAAGCCTGTTGAAGCCCTCTACCCAGACTTCAGCAAGGCTTTCGATTCCGTAAATCACCGCCTTCTAGAGATTAAGCTAGCAGCCAAAGGCATACGTGGTAGTCTACTTGCTTGGATAAAGGCCTTCCTAACAGGTAGGACATTCCAAGTTAGGGTAGGATCTACGCTGTCGAATGAAACCGACGTGATCAGTGGTGTACCCCAAGGTTCGGTACTTGGTCCTCTTCTATTTCTGATTTTCATCGATGACTTGTCCTCTGCATTGGAGTGCCCATGCTTCATTTTTGCGGATAATGTGAAATTCATCGGATCGACGGACGAAGATACCTTGATGCACGACCTTGAACGGGTCATAAACTGGTCACACCAGTGGGACCTCCAACTGAACCTTAATAAGAGCCAACTCTTGTCA
>JACCGJ010015646.1:0-16378 GCA_013407085.1 Atriophallophorus winterbourni
CCATGTGGATTGTAAATCACGTATTGCTGGAAACGATTGTTGCTTCGTTTTCAGACCTCTTCTGATTTGTTCAGTGGTACATTGTTTGTTTGCACAAGTTGAGTCAATAGTTTCTTCAGTTTCAATTTGGTCATCAAGTTTTCGGTGTTGATTGTGTAGATGATAAACATCAGGTCAGTCACCTTTCAACGAGATGAGTTAACCCTTGGGATACAGATCCCTTTCCAAAGATAGACCAATTCGGGCGTAGAGATAAACACAAATGGATAACACATGCTCACATTAGTTTTAATTAAGCCCACTAGACTTAAGCTGTAATGATACGAGCTTATGTTCACGTAAATCTGGGAAGGTTATTCGAATATCCGATACGTGTGACTTGACTGCAACGCTACATTTATATCCGGATCGATATTCGGAATTCGGCAAGTGAAGGTGTTCGTTGAGAATAATTCGACCCGTTATAAGTTTAAGAAAACTGGCCATATTTATCAATGAGAACACTTTTGGACATCAACATAGCATGGTGCGAAATGATGGCAACAGTCATGTGCGTTTAATCGTTAGTTACTTGATCAGACGACGCGATAGCGTGTTTTCAAAGTCATTATGCGCGTTCCCATTGTAATACTTCTGTGGTGTGTGGGTAACACCGTGTTAAACAGATTTGCCACCGGCCGCATGCGGAAACGCGATGGAGTCTCACTGTCAATTCCCTTTTCTTGGATGCGTCTAAGCTGTGCAACCTGAGAGTATCTCAGCCCACGTGCAGTCTATGAGCACTTAGCTGGATCTAGGTTTGTGATTTTCAACATACATACATTCTCATGCGCACATGTGCACTAAGTAAATATCTTGGTTTATTGATTACGTAATGAAAAGTTCAGTATCGAGTGGCGTTAGCGGTTAGTCAATGGAAATGGCGTTTCCTGACGGCAATTAAAGTTCACATCGCTTGCAACCCGATTTTCTCCTAACTTATAGCGTGTTAATTATTTCAAGTTCCGTAAGGGGTACTGCGCAGGTGATATACGGTTTACAGAGCCTTTCTATTCAATCTTTTAATTAGGAAATCGAATGTCGACCGAAAAACGTTAGTCATATCAAGTGGTCTCGAGTTTTTAGCAGCAACGTTTAGGAGTGCATGTTCATTATTCTTGCTTTCTTGGAAAGCACTATCGCTTTTTCGCGAAGGTTTTAAAACATCAATTCTTTTGTTTTAATAGATTGCATGATTGGCCACCGCTCTTTCTATTGTACGTTGAATGTTTACTGAGAATTCGATTCGAACAGTAGCGTTTGTTAAAAGCGGCCTTGAAGTGCAACACGAGTCCAGAAGTAAAAACATGTCAGCAGAATAGGGGCGAAAAGGAAGATAAGGATTTCATATGGGTACTTCAATTAGTGATTCCTTCGAACCTTGATTGAGAATTCAAAATTATTGAATCAAACTACATAGGAGATCGTCACCACGGATAATGAATTCAGAACTGGGAAGCAGGTTGTAATGTACGAAATCAGAAGCCTGATTCAGGCAAAGTGCCGCACACTGATTGACTGTACGCGGACTAAGATAGTGTCTGCTTGCCCAGATATATATACAGAGTACTAATTGGTAGAAAGGATTTAAAGCAAGCGCGTACCTGGAAACCACAATCCGCACAACGGACTCCTTGGGCGACTAGGCCCCAGATGAAGTGGGTACAAAAATCGCACCAGTGTGGACCCCGGTACGTGTGTACTTTGAACTCGTGCTTTTTGCGAACCAATTCGACGGATGAAACTTGGTCTGCTGCCGAACAAACCTTTGGAAGTTGGTAGCGTTCTAGTAGTTCCAGTACCCCATGATTGTTGGGTCCGTTGGAAGCGGATTGTTTCTGTTTATCGATGAAACCGTTTATGGGATGCGAAGAGGGATGGGATTGTCCCCAGAGTGACGAAGCTATTGAGGCCGAGCGTGTCGAGCAAGCAGCTGGACTGTCGCTTCGAGGACTATCAACCTCGTCATGCAAGCTTCGGTGAGATGGAACAGGAGATTCAGTTGAGGAATCTTTGATTGGAGAATCTGGAACCGACGATTTTCTAAGTCGAACAGTCCCCGATAAATTAGTCGAGTCCGGCCTTGTGGTGAGGGTCGTGATTGAGTTGATTTGCGTGAACTGTTCAGTAGAAGCATTGTTGTAAATTGCGGTACAAAAGTGAAAGGTATCAACAATTCGAAATAAAATTAAACGCCAGTTAAAAGAAACCAAAGGAAGTGCCACGCAACGTAAAGCGGGGAAAACAGATAAGCAAACACGTAAAAGCGACCAAGTGAAATATGAAAATAAGCATCACAAGTAGCTCGCTTTTGTAGTTTCACTGCATATAGTTTTGGATTTTCGTCATTTTATAAGAAACAACAATATTATATAAAAATAGATAAAATCTGTTGATGTCACTGAAATTTGCAATCATGTCGCATAAGGTTTCCAACGAACACTTCGGCACATCTTTCGGGTTACGCCTAGACAAACGAATGATCTCATGTTTTCAGACATTTATATTAGCAACGCGATGCTGCTAACGCAGAATATTGGTGACAAAAAAGCCGATAGGCATCTTCGGCTAGAATAGATTCGGTTTCGTAACCGTAGAGAAGCGTAGCACTTATCACTGCGTTGTACACCCGACATTTAGTATGGAGTGACACATAGCAGTAGTTACACTTCCGTGACCCCCACACCAGCTGAAACATTTCCTCGGATATCGGTGATCACGAAGTTGAAATGATAGCAAACAACTCTTGAAGTAACAAAATTATGGCGAAACCGCCATCCTTAAACAATGATGGTACTAAGGCATCATGATCTGATGCCGTTTGGGCTTAAGGGTCGATAGGAATCATCCATGGGGTGTAGATTAGTATCCTAAAAATAAGTGGATCGATACGCAGATAGGATAAAGCGGAGGTGAAAAAAGGCGCATTTAATAGTGGACGGTGTATGGTTTACCAAAATATCAAAATTAAAAATTATGGTTATTAGCATCAGTGATCGAGGACACTATCAACCAGTATCCAGCATGATTGTAGAGGCAGATAGAAGTAAAATTAAAATTCTATAAACGTTTACAACAATAAAACACATACTGGGATGAAGTGCCTAGGCATAGATTGGAAGCAATGAATTATGAAATAAAGGGAGAGTTCATTTATGGAAGGAGGAAACGCAAAATATATCACTCTGAGCTTACCATAAAACGTGGGGAAATTGAATTTTTAAAATAAAAACAATGTAGCGTCAGTACTTGTAATTTGTAGAGTCGAAAATACCTGAAACCAACCGCCGAACCTGCGTGGAAATTTGCAGCTGTTAAACGGGTTCCGTTATTACCGAACTAAAATTCGGGATAACCATCAACTTGGATGACAATTGCATTGGGTGTGTAATGAGCAGAAGAGCTGGATTTTATATTTATTAAAAATGACTTGCGAAAAACCTCCGGTGTCCTCAACGTAGCAAGTCTCAGTGCGATTCGGGTACTTCGATGCAATTTAGTGGCTACCTATTCAGCTCTGGTTTAGGCTTATCGGAATGTGAAACTATTACATTATGGTATTCGAAACAAAAAATAATACTCACCGTAGGATTAAATATTGTAAATCGATCATTTTCCAATGTATAAAGGGTAGAGTTAATCAGTTTGTTCGAATCTAAGTGCGATTCATTTGCATTATCAGAACTGGTGAAACGGGTCTGGGAAGTTGATGCCGTTCTTGGAGGTGGAGAAGGAGGTACTTCGTTTACAGCGGCAGATTTATCCTCAGCTACACCATGGTTGGATGAAGGTTGTCCGTGCCCCCAAACCGAGGGAGGAAACTCCCGATAATACCGAATGCTTTTATCGAAATCAAAAATCGATTGTAAAGGTTTGCGGGGACTGATTGTCGATGAATGAATCGTGGAGAGTTTGGAATCAAGTGTGTGCTCCGGTTGTTCACATTCAGTGGAATTCACGTTTCGATTGTGAATGAGACTATCGAAGTCAGTTGTTGAGGGTTTGCTGGGAGTACGCATGGCATTAGGTGTGCGGGTATCACTTTCACTTGATCCGGACAGCGAACAAAGCTTACTCATGTTGAACGTATGATATCGCATCTGACGATATAAAGTGAAATGGAAAAAAACGGGTTTGAAAATTTTATTACAAAAGTGCTAACGCAATTATTGCACAAGAAATAAATTTACGAGTTGCTTAGCTGATCACTGCGATTATTTAAGTCATCATTATCATCGGAGACCAGCATTACACCGGAATGTATGCATAAAACCACAAGCCTAGAACCAGGCAAGTGCCGTACAATGAGACTGCACATTGGGCTAATATACTGTCAGGTTGTCACATGCCTAGACAGATACGAGATATAAAATAGAAATGGAAATGGTAGTGAGACTCCAGCGTGTTTCAGCATACAGCTCACTACCGGTGGCCAATCAATTTAGCACGGTTTTAGCCACACAGCACAAAAGTACTGCATGATTGCACGTCCGTGCATAACACTGGTAGCACGGGCCGAATGCGTAACTGTCATACAATCATGCAAAAATTAAAATCCTAAAAGATGGGGAAGGGTGAGAATTAAACAGCTACGGATTTCATCACCATCATCATCATGAAGCACAAGTCTCGAGCCAGACAAAGTGCCAAGCAATATGAAGTAGGAAAAGCAGATAAGCAAGCGCGTGAAAAAGAGAAAGCAGGCAAGCGGAATATGCAATATCAAATGCGCAAAAAGCAGCTTGTTTTTGTAGTTTCACTGCATGCGATTTTGTTATTTTTTGTTTTGTTTTTGTCATTTTATAAAATAATACCGGATAAAAAAATAAGACACACAATAAAATATGCTGCCGCCACTGACTTCGGTTTGCAGTTATATCTCGTAAGATTTCCGGCCAACTATTAGGTGGAGCTTTTGGACCCCACCCAGGCAAACGAATACGTCCAACTGAGCGCTACGGTGAGTTTCTTCATCTCAACGCGCCACGTCATGGACTGGCTAATCGATCGTTTCTCCCAGCTTTTACCGGGCTCTGCGAATAGAGCGCGGTACGCTAAACGGGGAGGAGGCATTCTTAAAACGTCCCAAACATGGCAAACGAGCAAGCATCAGCATTTTTCTCAGTTCGTGGCCACCTGGTCTTAACTTCCGCTTGCAGACATCTATATTTGTAACGCGATGCTGCCACCGAATGCGAGCAATCCTATGCAGGCAACTGTGTCAAAATCAGAAAGAAGATGGACATCTTCCACTCGGATAGACCAGGTTTCGTAGCCATAAAGTAGTGTAGCACGCACCACTACGTTGTACACTCGACCTTTATTATGGAGTGAAACGTCGCATCGACGCCATAAGTAGCGAAGTTTAGCAAACGCTGTACCATCTTTGCGAACATGATGTGAGATCTCGTTTTCGACACAACCGCCAACAGAGATATAACTAGCAAAGTAAACAAAAAATTATCGACCAATTCAAGATTGACACCGCACACAGTTAGGTTTGGAAGAGAGCCGCTCCAATTCTGGGTAAGTTTTACACTTGTTAGGCGCAAAGCACATGCCATACCTTGAAGCTTCAAGTCCCAGGCGGTCCAGGGCTTGTTGCATTATATGAGGGTCATCTCTCAGAAGTGCGGTCATCCGCATACTCTGGATCGGTAGCTCTCTCACCCGGCATAAGTTCAACACCTTCGCCCACCAGACCAGCTTTCCTTAGGACATCGTCGATCGCGAAGTTAAAATGGAACTGCGAGATAGGGCAGCCCTGACGCACAGCGCTGGAGATATTGAACGAGGACGACAATTGTACGTACGCTCGAACCCTGCCCGAGGTTTGGCAATACAATGCTTTCAAGATCCAAACATACTTCTCGGGCGCTCCACGTCTCGGCAGACAGTTCCAAAGACTTTCGCGATCGATTGAATCGAATGCCGCTCGGATGTCAAGGAATACCACAATAATTGGTCTGCAAAATGCGTGGCGTTACTCCAGTAAATGACGGAGTGTGAAAATTTGATCTATGCACCCTCGACCGGCACGAAACTCAGTTTGCTCCTCACGGATTTGCTCTTCCCGTTTGGTACTCAATCGGCGAAGCAGAATGGAGGCCAGTATTTCAGTAGCTACTGAAATGAGACTGATACCCCGATGATTTTCACAGGAATCGCGCCGTCCATTTTTGAAAATTGGAAAGATTACTGATTCTCTCCAAGGGATCAGAACACGTTCCTCAGCCAATATGTTGGTGAACAGCGCTTGAAGTTCGCAAACCAAAGCGAAACCGCCATCTTTGAACAATGACGGTACTAGAGAATTAGCACCTGATACCCAATGGATTCCATAGAAGAGCAAAACACAAAGAAATAGGATGAAGTGCCTACACCTCGAATCGAACATACATTCAATCTAGGAAACAGCTGTCATATCCGATCGCGGGGATCCCAACCTGAAAGACGTGCTGCACCGAGTTTGCAAAGGTTACTAGTAATGGCCTATAGCTGCCTATCGCCCATAACAGACGGATTATATAAGCGCCTTTCTGATAGACAGAAAATATCGACACTTAAAATATCTAAGGTAAGAGCCAGTGCAGCTTGCTGGACAAACTGTTTGAGGGTTCTGCCATTCAGTGCTCCGGTGTGAGCAGAGGTCCGTGATTTCAAAAAAATGATATGTGAATTCGCGAATAGAGGATGTTCCAGCATGTTCAGCGCGGTCATTTCTAAGGCTGGGATTGATAAAAGGAGAGATGTTAAGAGTGGAAGGAAAAGGGTTAGAAACAGTTTGAAGACTAGGACCAGCAGAAGCTTGTTTTCGCTTACCCACCCTGATTTATGCAGCAGGTAAGGCGATCCAGTTTATCGTGTACGTCACTCCCGTATCAATATAGAATGGAGTTTTGTTTGAAACTTACGACGGTGTTACTGTGAATATAGAGTGCAAAATTAGTGAGAATAAACAGGGTTTACTGAGACACGGTTGCTTTATCAAGGACTTGATATATTCCTGAGTGCAGTCTTTGACTGTGCGGCACGTTGACTGGATCAGGCTTGTGATCACATGCATACATATACATTCCTGACTGACATGAGAATCACATCACTACATGAAGTTTGTTGAGCAATGCAATTCCACGGGCTATCTAATACTCCTCCTTCTATTAGAACATGCTTCGCACCTTCCAGGAGCAAAGTTCGGTTACAGGATATAGATCGGACAGAAGCTGCGGTAATTCTGAAAAAGGAGCTTGTGACTGTAGACTATTTGACTCATTAGTTTAGCTGTGCTAACAGTAACACGTGTCTGAATAACGACATCACGGTCCGCGTTTCGAAATCATCTGCAGCGTTTCACAACTTTGGTCATCTATGAAGTCAGATGGGATTGACTTTCATGCTCAAAGGTAGAGTCTACAGGAAAACAGTTCGATTGTGAGGACAGCAAGAAAAAATAAAAAGTCTACAGATCTTCGAAGATCGCTCTCTTTGCACTGGATTACTCGGATCCATCAGACAGGTAACGCAATTGTCCGTGGAAAAATATTTGGTAATGAGGTAGATATCAAAAATCAAGTTAAAATACATAACCTTAACTGGTTAGGTCAAGCAGTGTTAACGAAAAATCATGGTTTGCTAACGCGGTTATGTATGTGTGTATGTATGAAAGCACAAGCCTGATCCAGACAACGTGTCATGGTTGCATCGCAGTTAAGCAGCTGGCATTCGCCACCGGTGATGAACCTAGGCGTAAGTAGCAACGTTTATTCTAAGTTCAATCCATAATCCGAAAACATTGAATATTTTCCAGCTATTCATGTTTTTTTACGACATAATTTAGGTTTAAAGAAATTACATTCGGCATTGTGTGGCTTTAGGTGTGCGCCTTGTAATAAAAATAAAAGAGATGCGCGGATAGGGAATAATTTGCTACTAAATAATTAAGTGATCTCTCCCATTCAACATTCACATGCTCGGTGAATTGATGAGCTGAATCGAAATGTTTATAATCAAAAACCAATGGTAGGAAAACTAGAAACGTAATCATTTCAACATAAGTTAGAGTTTGATTTTGCAACAATGAATCGTGAAAGATGAGACATAGCTCGCAAAAAATGAACTAAACGTTACGTAGTGAAAATAAATTTGAATAATGTGGTCATCATGGAAAATATTCATTGGAATCCTAACCTTATAAAAAGGCGTGTGTTCGTAAGAACTGGATTCGGTCATTTTTTTCAAAACTTCTGCTCCACGAGTTTCTATGTGGAAATGTATCAACCCATCGGCAACAAGACATTCAATGGTATCGAATCGCTTTTCTCCAACGTAATGGTGTTTCTTTTCAGCATCGTAGAAAAGCTTGTAGTTCTTAGCTATTTTATCAAACCTGATTATAGTGAGTTATTTGAAACACATTAACTACCAAATAACCAAAGTATATGCATCGGTTCCTCGTTGACTTTGTCTAATAAGATACGCACCGTTTGGAGCTGCTTCAAGCAAATTTTCTGTTTCATGTCGGGTGATTGAACCATGATATTCCAGACCATATTGAGGAGGACGATTCGGAATTTTTCGTTGACAGGGTATAAGATGTGGTTTCGGAGCTTCCAGTTGCAACTCATAAACTGAAATTGAAATAATTATTTGGGATTCAATTTACGCTTAGACTGCCAGATCCTTAGATCAGCACTTTTGTCGGTCATATCGATATTAAACCATTGTAATCAAAAGTACCGGGTGAACAAATTAGGTCAAATTCAAGTTGTTCAAGTTCAAGTTCAAGTTCAAGTTGCACAGGGCTGAAGGTGGCTAAAAGCCAATCACGCGCCCAGATTTCCTTCGACGGTATGCGGTTGAGCACCCAGCACTTCGATATCGAGTATACAGTTCGTACTTTTCACACGTTCTTGCTTCCGAATAACTGGAAAGTAAGGTAGGGTTTCTCTTCACCAGCACGGTGAGATGTCAGCTATTCAGGAAACAATGCAATAATATGCGTGAACAATGTGTGGTGTATGAAATCACTAGCCTAGTTGAGGTAAAGTGAAACACAGTCATAGACTGCATGTGGGCTAATTTACTGTCAGGTTGTCCAGGCCTAGACAGATATGATAAAAATGTAAAAATACGTTTTTTTGTTTTTGTATAAAGTTTTTTTATTAGACAATATGCGGAAATATGATAGACCATTTAACGTCTAATTCCCTTTTAAAGCTCAACACATTTGGGAGGCTTACTATACAATCTGGGAGCTTGTTCCGGAAGTTGACCACACGGTTGCTGAAAAAGTGCTCACGTGCCAGCAACCTGGGCCTACTCTTAAGAAGTTTCATGGAATTACCTCTTGTAGCTGCTTTAGGTGCAAGTTTAAGGATTTCAGTAATATTATCACCTGTAAGACCCTTTAGAATCTTGAAGGTTTCTATTAGGTCACCTCGCAGCCGCCGTCTCTTTAGTGAGAACAAACCGAGGTCCTTGAGTCTAGCCTCATAAGTTTTACCTGCCTGACCCTCAACCATCCTAGTCGCAAGGCGCTGGACCCTTTCGAGACATGCTATATCCTTTTTTAAGTACGGTGCCCAGGATTGAACGCAGTACCCCAAGTGAGGCCGCACGACTACTTTGTATAAGGGGATGAAGATTGAAGGTTTTCGGCAAGATAACGCTGAGCGAAGTCTGAACAATTCTCTGCGAGCCTTGTTTGCAGCTTCGGCACATTGAGTAGCCCATTTAAAATCGCCTGTTATAGTAATGCCAAGATCCTTCACTTTCTGAGCAGCCTCTATTCTGATAGTTCCTTCTCCAACTTCTAGTTGGGTTGTCGCTAAATCAGTCGTCAGAAGACAGCTCTTCCCCAGGTTTAGTGGCAAGTCCCAGGTCTTTGTCCACTCGATTACTTTTTCTAAATCAGAGATAAGCGTATCTCTACTGTCGGTTCCTATGATCTTAACATCATCGGCAAACAGGAAGCAGCGTGAACTCAAGCACGCTGCCAGGTCGTTTACAAAAATAAGAAAAAGTAATGGACCAAGCACCGAGCCTTGAGGCACTCCACTTAGAATCAGTGATTCCTGCGAGCACTCCCCTGCAATTCTAACATAGTTAGTGCGATTAGTTAAGAAGCTGTCTAACCATCGATGTAGGTCACCTGTGACGCCACACATACTTAGTTTGTGCAGAAGTTACCTATGGTTCACCGAGTCAAATGCCTTTTGAAAATCAAGATAGCAGACTTCGACTACTCTCCCTTCATCGAGGCGTAATGTCACTTCGTCCAGAAAGCTTAGAAGATTGGTTAGGCAGGACCTTCCTTTCCAGAATCCGTGCTGGGCATCGGATAGTAAGGAATTGGCTACCAAATGTTTACATACCTGATGCCGAATGATTTTTTTCCAAGCACTTGCAAAGAATGCTTGTCAGGCTTACTGGCCTGTAGTTGCGTACATCCGAAATGGGACCCTTTTGTATATGGCTATTACCGCCGCTCGTTTCAAATCATCCGGTAGTATACCCTGGAGTAAGGTAGCTTCGAAAAGATTTTTGATTGCAAGGCTAACTATATTCGCGAGCGGTTGAAGAATAGCCGGATGTATACCGTCGGGGCCAGCTGACTTAGTTTTGTCCAGCTGCGACAGAACTGTGGTGACCATTTCCTGATTAACCTCCACCGAGCTAAAGGGAGGTGCTCTGCACTCGTGAGTTTCTAAACAGTTACCTGAATCGCGCCGATAAACACTGCAGCAGAATGAATGCAACGCATCGGCTTTTTCCGGTGCAGTCAAAGCCGTATTGCCATCGTCCAGCACTAACGTACCTAATTCTTCTCTTAATGATCGCTTGGACTGAACAAAGCCATAAAAAGCTTTCAAGTTAATCTTTGCTTTTTTGGCAAGTCGGGATTCGAAGTCCCTTTTAGCTTTCCTTTGCAGCGCAACAGCTGAATTTCTGGTCTGTATGTACTGCAGTCTAGATCTGTGAGTTCCACAGAATTTGTACGCCCTCCAGCTACGGTCACGACATCTAATAGCTTCGCGAATAGACGCGGTCCACCAGAGTGGTTTTCCTCGCGTTCTCACTGGTTGTAGAGCAGCAAAATCATCATGTAGTTGTAAAAAGTGCCCTTTTATAATATTCCACCTGATTTCTACACTAGGTTCTAATTCGTCTGGTTCCCAACTTAGATTCATTGCTTTAGTTTGTAGTTGGACGATGTCCATTCGACCAAAGTTGCGGGACATCTTTACTTGAGGACTAGGATGCACTAAAGTCCAGTCAAGAAAAATTACAGCGTGGTCGCTCTTGCCTAGTGGCGAAAGGTATTTGATTCCATAAATATCTCTTTCATGAGACGATAGAACCAAATCTAAAGTTGACGGAGTATGTCCTGTCCTAAACCTTGTATGTTCCCTGACATGTTGATAAAAGGCCCCGACATGAAACCAGTCTAGATATTGCGACTCAACTGACCCTGGTGAAGAAATTTAAGTACGCCAATCAATGCCCGGGAGATTGAAGTCTCCGACAATTAGTAATGCGTTGCATTGCCCTTTTAGTACTTCCAATGTGTCCATCAGTAATTGGTCGTCTAATGATGAAGCAGTCAGGCTTCTATAAGCACATGCAAGTGCCAGTCTTCTTCTAGCGACAGTAAGAAATACCGATGTTAGTTGGATTGAGTGAGAAGCGATCTTTATCGATGTCTCACTGTGGGGGAGATTTTCGTTTATCATAATTGCCACTCCCCCTCCCGTAGCACCAGTATCCCTATCCTGACGATAGATGGAATACTTAGTTGATACAAATGACGGAACATGATCATCTGGTTCCAACCATGATTCGGAGATGGCAATTATGTCAACCTGGTTTTCCAGTGCAGCAAGCTGCAGCTCGCCCCATTTATTACGTATACTGCAAGCATTTGTGTACAGTACACGGGTATTTCTATTCTGCGCACATTTTAAACTAACTTTACTCGGGGTGGGAGCACCCCGTTTTTTGAAACCGGAGAAGTTGATAAGTGGCTAAACTGCCCTTGCGAACGAGCTTGCACCGGCCTAATGGCAGTTGTACATAGATTTTCCTCGTTCAGAAGCTTACTGAAAAGCGAGTTTTTCATGCGCTCGTATTCTACTGGCGGCCCATTTTGGAGTACATCTTCAATGACAACTACCGCAGATGACTTAAACATTTTATGGTGGCTAAGGTTGATCCCTTTTATGGGAGTTTTCAAGACAGTCATGGGCGTTTTTGAACGCTTTCCATGAAAATGTGGTTGAGGCCCCTTATCTTGGACAACTTTGAATCGCCCATTTGTGTAGCGCTCAAGGTAAGCACTTTTTAAAATAAGCGTATCCCTGTCCTGCTGGTTCATGAATTTTACCAAGATCGGACGAGCGCTATTTACAGTTGGGTTCCACCGGCCTACACGATGGACCCTTTTTACCTGGCAGTTAATTAGCCCTGCCATGCGCAAAATATCCTGAACCCTGGAACGGTCCATTTGGCGCCGGGATTTGCTTTCGCGAATCAGCGGCTCTTCCCTATTTAGTATGAGGAGAGTACGAGATGGCCTCGTTTCCGCCATTTTGTGGGGTGCAGCAAGCTTACTAACTTTCTCAGCTAAGGCATTTATTTGCCTTTCTAAAGCAACGTAGTTAGCTTGCTGTGTTATTACCGGACATTTACTGTTATCGACGGTTTTCTTTTTTGGGTTCTTTTCCCCCCCTGTGTTGCTTTTTTATTCTTATTGATGGTACTGCGGGCAGGGCCGGGTTTTGTTGACGGGGTTGTTCTTATTCTTACGACCTCGGCGTAGGACAACGGAGAACTCTTACTATTTGTCTCAACATTGTTTAAAATACTAGCGGAGGTCCTCAGGAATACTTCCCTGGCGTTTCTCTTACACTCCCAACAAACCCATTCCATGAAACTAATTTTACAATAAGTTTCATAATGCTTGGCAAGAATGCCAGAGCATTTTGGATGCGCCCATCTCTGGCACACATCACAAGCTATACCTTTCACAACCTTCTTACCACATTCACTTGAAATGCAGGGATATGAAGCTTTAGGCATAGTTTGATTTTTTTTAAAAATTCAAATAACAATGAATATATATAAAAATTTTCAAAAACGTAATAGAATATGTTGATTCTAGTTACGATGTGTATATAATGCGATAAATTGATTAACAATTTACAGCAAAAGTCAGAGAACAGCGATTTGGAAATAGATTATGTGTAAGAGCGTGGGAAATACAACCAAGTTGAACGTACCGCGCAAACAAGTTTCATAGAATTGCCCCTTTTTGAGTTCAGTTCAGTTCAGTTGCACAGAACAATAAGTGGCTAACTAGCTAATCGAGCATCCAGAATTTCTTTCGGTGGAAAGCTGCAGGAAGCAACCACCACTGCCAAAGCGTTTTTCTTATTGTGATTTAGATATCCTCGACGATCGCGACGCCAAGGGATTAGTTCAGTTCACTTCAGTTGACACATGACTGTAAATGGCTGATAAGCCAATCGAGCGTCCAGAATTTCTCTCTGTGGAAAGCTTCAAAGGAGCGCCCACCACTGCCAGAGTTGGTTCATTCTTCTCTGGTATCCTCGGGAAATGCGATGGTCCGTCTTGTGTTTTCCAGACCGTCCTTCGGTCCCAGATTTTGTAGCTGCGACTGAGAAAAACGGAAAGGGTTTCTCTTCACTAAGCCGGTGAGAGGTTAGCTATGGAAAATTGGTGCGTACATTTAAGACATGACATTTAAAACGAGGCATTAAATAACAGGATTTTTTAAATCGTGGTCAAGACCATATAAATTAAAAATGAACAAAAAATGGACATTTTTGTCGACAGACAACCTGTATATTCACGGAGAAAAGTCTGGGAAAATCCTATGCCACAAGGCATCTAAACCCCTTTTGAATGCACCTATTGATGTGCAAGCGATTAGTTCCTCATGCAGCTTGTTCTAAAAGCTTACCACTCTTTCACTGAAAAAGTGTTGCCTAAGATTCAGACAGCTGTGGTTTTTCGTGAGCTTTAATGTATGTCCTCTAGTTAAGGGGTTGATCGCTAGAGCGAACAAGATTTGACAACCCTCGTCTTTGAAGATTTTTAAAGATTCTATGAGGTCACACCGTAGACGCTGACGCCGAAGGGAGAAGTGACCTAAAGAAATTAGACGTTCTTCGTAGGGTTTCCCAATCATTTCGGTAGCCAATGGTTCAACTATTTCTAGTAGTAATATGTCTTTTTGAAAGAAGGGGCTTCAGGCTTGCACGCAGTATTCTAAATGCGGCCTGACAATCGCCGTATATAAAGGGATAAATACTTCCGGCGTTCTACATGTCAGAACGGATTTAAGCCTAAAGAGTTCTCCTCTAGCTCGTTTTGCAGTTGAGGCACATTGCGCAGCCCGTTTGAAGTCCTCTGTTACGACTATACTCAAATCCTCAACCCTCTGAATAGATTAAAAGTCGATCCTGCCGTTGTTCGTAGTTACTGTAATTCTGTCGACTGTTGCAGACAACAGATGACATTTACTATAGTTCAGAGGAAGATCCCAATCCTGCGAACATTTAATGACCTTTTCAATATCTCTCAACAAATCACCGTGATTACTGGATCCGGTGAATTTGACATCATCAGCAAACATGTAGCAGGAACATGACAACTGCGATGCCAGATCAGCGATGTAGATGAAGGTAAATCTAGGTAATTCAAGGTTTTTAATGGTTTAAAAAGCAACAAGCTTAACAACAACCATAGGATGGTAAAAATTGAAATTTGAGTGTATAAACATTATAAAAACATAGATTAAACAGTATATAAGTGTTCTGGAAACGAATAATGCAATAAAAATTCGTCTAATTTCGTTTCAAATTCATGCAAGCTAATGGGGTGAGCAACGATTGAAGGTAAACTGTTCCAAGTAAAACAGACACGGACAGAGTAAAAATACCTTCTGTAGTTCAGGCGGGAATGGGGTACGACCAGCACATATTCATGAGTCCGATAATTCCTCGTATTCCTCCGCGTGATTCAGAAAGAGTATTGGGCCTAATACTGAACCTTGTGTGACCCCACTGGTAACTGTTGCGAATTTAGAGGTAGTTTCGTCTACACGGACCTTGAAAGATCTATCACGAAGAAAACTGGTTATCCAGTCGTGAAGCTTGCCAGATATGCCTTTGGCCGCGAGCTTCATCCCTAGGAACCTGTGACTAAACGAGTCGAACGGCTTACTAAAGTCTTAGTAAAAGACCTCTACCCGTCCGCCTTCATCCAGTGTCTCGGAAACTCTATCTGAAAAACATGAAAGATTCGAGAGACACGACCTTCCTTTAAGAAATCCATGTTGAACCGAGCTCAATGATGAATTGTGCACTAGGTGGCTGCACAACTGATCACTTACAAGTCTCTCCAAGGTTTGACATTAAACACTAGTCAAGCTTACCGGTTGGAAATTCTTAACTATGTTTGCGCAACCTCAGTTTGGATTGGGTACGACAATGGCTTTCTTTCAGACATCTGGTGAGATGCCTATGCAGAGCGATTCGTTGTATAACTCACATAGAGGCTCTGCTAGTACTTTAGATATTTTCTCTACAATTTTAGGATGCACATCTTCAGGTCCGGCGGATTTATTTCCGTTTAGATTTCTTAGGACACGCGCAACATTATCCGTGAGAACAAACCGAGGTCCTTGAGTCTCGCCTCATAGGTTTTACCTGTCTGACCCTCAACCATCCCAGTCGTAAGGCGCTGGACTCTTTCGAGACATGCTATATCTTTTTTCAAGTACGTTGCCTAGGATTGAACGCAGTATTTCAAGTGAGGCCGCACGAATACTTTGTATGAGGGAATGAAGATTGAAGGTTTTCGGGAAGATAACGCTGAGCGAAGTCTGAACAATTCTATGCGAGCCTTGCTTGCAACATTGAGTAGCCCACTTAAAATCGCCGGTTATTGTGATACCGAGATCCTTCACTTCCTGAGCAGCAGCTATTCTAATAGTTCCTTGGTCGACTTCTAGTTTGGTTGTCGCTAAATCAGTCATCAGAACACACCTTTTCCCCAAGTTTAGTGGTAAGTCCCAGGTCCTTGTCCATTTGATTACTTTTTTTTCAAATCAGAGATAAACGTATCTCTACCGTCGGTTCCTGGGATCTTAACATCATTAGCAAACAGCAAGCCGCGTGAACTCGAACAGGCTGCCAGGTCGTTTACAAAGATAAGAAAAGTAGTGGACCAAGCACCGAGCCTTGAGGCACTCCACTGTAAATCAGTGCTTCCTCCGAGCACACCCCTGCAATTCTAACATAGTGCGATTAGTTAA
>JACCGJ010015649.1:0-18033 GCA_013407085.1 Atriophallophorus winterbourni
TATATATATATATATATATATATTTGAATGGCAGTCAAGGAACGATGCAGGTTTTTGTTGAGTTACTAAACTGATTTAATCTACTCGATTGATATTCCGAAGAAATCGGCATTGAGAAAATGTTCTCAACCACAAAATAATCATTTATCCGTCTATCACAGTCAATGAATGAATCGAACTTCCGTCAGGTTCACAGTATATTCTAAAATGAACTGAAATTATTTCGATTTTTGCATTTCTGAAAGTTACAACTTGACAGAATTGGCTTAAGATTGTTGCAAATAATGATATACAGTGGAACCCACCTACAACGAACTCGTTTACAACGAATTCTTGGGATGAACGAACACACCACGATTTCCCAAATAAATTCCTTCTTTGTAAGCCTGTTTAAAACATTCGTACAACGAATCTGTTCATTTCGAATCGCGCCTTTTACGAGCACTGTACACTTTATCGACAGCTATATTTGTTCAATATAGTTCATACATACAACCAACTCGCTTTGTCTTGCATTTAACACACAACACTCCGTCAAGAGTGGCTTGCAGTGCGCTAAGAATAGAACTGACACACAGATTCGAGAGACACAGGCAGCCTAGCCTACAGTGTGTTAACTGACTAGCACGCACACACAAGAAAATCACGTGAATTCTCTGTGACTGGTAGCTCCGTCTGTGAAAGATGCCAGGAGTGCTCTTGATCTCTGCAGGAGATTGTTAGGATAGAAGGAAGAGACGTCGAAAGAGAACTGGAATTTGTGGAGAGAGAGATCGAGGCGGTGGCGAAGTCAAAACTTAAACATCACAGCATCGTCAGCTACTTCATAAAAGCGTGAGATTGGACTGTCAATGTGTGTGCAAGATGATTTTATTACTTCTTTTTAGAATAAATTTACTATTATTAACATGAACTTGGATTTAATGTTGTGATCTGTGCGCTGTGGCACCATCTATACTGCTGAGTAACCATTTTTCAAACACCGTGAACCATTTTCTACACAATCATCCAGCTGCTTTTTAAGTGAATCTCTAACACATGCCTGACATATTGTTGACTGTAAAGTCTTCTAGTTGGGTAATAATTGAATTAATATTAAAATAAATAGTTAGTTACTCTGAAGATGAAGCTGACACGCGAAAGCCCCTGAGCGAATTCGTACAATGTCCTTTTTGTGTTTTCGAAATGGCGATTGAAGTGATTTTTGAAGCGAAATCAATATTGACTATTCAATAACAATTTCTGTCTGGTTATGCCATAAATTCTAAAAGAAAGATTCATCTGAATCTTGGATAACGGACATTTATGCTTGCTTTATTATCCCAGTTACTAAACAAATTTGATGAGTGAAATTTTCCATCTCATTTAGCGCACATTCGAAATTGATAAACATGATAGCTTCGTGCATGAATTTGATGAAAAAAGTCATAGGCCAATTGAACAAACTGCTCAGTTCTAAGTGAAGGGGGAATGTGAGTTAAGAAATGATCGGTTGCGTATGGGTCAATTTTGCCATATAAAATAATATAAGGGCAGTGATTGATATGAGTAGAGCTTTTGTCCATGGCTTTCAGAATTATTCATAAATTATTGTTGTCTTTTAAATAAACAACATGTAATCCTATAGGGATGTCAAGCTGTATGTTGAAATGTCAAATGCTTCATTAAAAAATGTATTAAAACCCAATTCTGAAAATTGAATGATGGGTATAGGTTTTGTGAGGAGTTCCCTTTGATATCAAGCATGTCATCGCAATATTGCTTTGTGACTAAACTTCGGCGACCGTTCCTGAAATGAGTTTGGGCACTATGTCATAAAATGTTTAAATGAATGACAGCTTAAATAAAGTCATTATACATCATTCAATTCTGCTAGAATTTTTTAATGTATCCGAATAATGTGTGGCAATAGTTTCCTGATGATTCAGATTTACTGTGAACAGTTGAATACTTTGAATTTGAATTAATGTGTCGGCATGTCCTCATCTCAACATCGAAAATGTGGTCATCTATTGAAAAAGAATTTATGTTGACGCGAATTTGTTCAGGAAATAATAAAACAAACTTGAACAGATTGGCATTCATTCCAAAATATTTTAGAATTTCAAATTATCCAACCGCTCCCCGTTTAATCTGTCTCGTTTTTTTAGTGCGACTTTCTCCTCCTGGAGGATGAGTCGGCTTCATTGACATCACGGATTGCAGCCGCCCACGCTCGGCGGTTAGAAGCGAGATCCGCGCAGATTGTAAGCCAGGTCCGGTCCCACGTGCGCCATCCGTAAACCGATCGTAGACCAAGCAGCTCAACGTCCGATCTCACGGTGGCGAGCCAAGTCTTCACTTGTCCTCCGCTACGACAACGCCATTCTGCGCAGGGTGTCGGCGATAGTGTCATCCTGGTTAGTTAAGCGTCCGAGCGAACCTCGTCATTCGTTAATTGCTCATCCTATCGAACATTGAGGATGCGTCGGAGACACCAGTGGTCGGAAACCTTTAGTTTCTGCATATCCTCCACCCGCACAGTCCACGTCTCGCATCCATAAGTGACAACTGGGCGAATCGCCGCTCTGTAGACGCGCAGCTTTGTACGTCGGCTGATTTCTCTACGGCTAAATAGAACTCAACGAAGTCGCGAAAACGCCGTGCGCGCATCTTGTACACGGGTCGGTATCTCATCTCTGCCTTGGACTGACGTTAGCACGCACGAAACACGGTAACGAAAAGTGTTCACCATCTCCAATTTCTCGCCACCAATCTTGAGAGGCAGATGCGGTCCAGTAGCGGTGGTAAAATACTTAGTTTTGCGCGTGTTGATTCGTAGACCCAGCATAGAAGCAAATGAGCATCAGTTGGTACTGATTAATGAGAGATGTAATTTCAGGCGAAAATTGGTGGATAGAATTATGCTATACTACTTTTAAGTAGCTATAAGAAAGATATTCATCTTTTGAAAATATTCATACATCATTTTTGTGGTTCGTAAATGTTATTATATATTAAGAGAATTTGATCGAAATGACAAATAATAGGAACAAGTGTATTTTAACAGACTAGTAAACTGTGCAATGAGTTCAAACCACCTCACGTAGCAAATGGATTCCTGAGCCTATCGCGTAATCTGCACCATTAGCCCTATTGATCCAAACACAGGAATGCTGATTGGTCAATTTGGTGAATCAGCACGTGAACCTTACACGCGTCACGTGGTTTTCACGATCAGCTGGCCGAGTCGACGAATAGGACAAATATCGATCGAAACGGACGCGTGAAACTTTAGTATGCGAATACCGCTCAAATGGGAATAAAGTGAACTGACAACTGGCTTACAGCTCATTAATATTGGATATAGTTTAGTCGGTGACACTGCAAACATTTTACAATATTGTACCAATGTTTCTAGTCTAACTAAACTTAACCCTTGCTGTCTCCAGCTGTTGATGGCAAGCAGACAAAACCTGCTTTTGTGGTGCATGCTGCATGGATCTGAGAAACACATTACCTCGTGGTTTTATGCGTCAAGATCGTATGAGCTGGAGTAAATTCGATATTCTGCGGGAGTGGGTGAGCAAAACCTTACTTTGTTATTCTGCATTTGAATATTTTGGTTCGATATTCGAATTCTGATTAACAGTGGTTTAATGTCAATTCATGTTTACCACTTTGCCACAGCTTCCAGGCTCATTGAATGTATTATTTACTGTCTGCACTTGTTCAGGACAGAAACCGGTTGTGTAGTATAAGAGCGCGGGATGTGGGCAACCTTTATTCTTCAAAATTCTTCCTCTTCGAATCGGTGAGCTTTTTGAGAAATTGTAAACCCCGAGTGGGGCTCAAATAGAGTGCATTCATATCACAGATAGTTGCTGATTATTGTACGAAACCATATTTGTTCATTTCCGGTTATACGAGGTTTCTTGGCAGAATATCATTTCGATTTTATCAAATATAAACTACGAATTTAAAGCTCTGTAAACTAACATTCACATAAAACCCTTCGGATGAATGCTTCCGGCAATCGGAAAAAGCAATCTTGTTTTACGAAAACAATATAGACATGAAAATGTATGTACAAAATATAATACAATAATCGGCTTGATTGGAGTATAGCACAGTAATGTTTTGCCAATATGTAACAGCATATCAGAATCATTTTGATAAAGTCCAAATCGTCTCGTTCACGGTTTCGTAGGAACAACGCATGTAGTGTTGAAGAACGGATATCATGCATCCATATGATTTTATCAAAGCGTAAAATGATGTTCTTCTATTATACATGATGAACGTGAACATATGTATGAAAAATCCCTCGTAAGTGTTTTAATTGGACACACATTGAAGAAAATTTTATTGAAGACTGCAACAAAACGTGCACGCGAAAAATACCACTGTTATCGATCAACGCATTAAAGCACCATCCAAATCAGACAAGGATTTCACACCATTTCGATTCTGGAGTTTTGTATTTTCAGGTCAATATCCAACCAAGGTCGAAATTATGCCACGTGACATATTTTAATTCAGCTGTTTTGCAGTAAAAGGAGTATCGAATGAAACGGAATTGATTAGCCAGCGCTAGAGGCTGATGCGGGTATTAAATCTGATCAAACTGGGATTAGCGGTCAGATTTAATTTATAAACAAACACGAACGATAATCCTTGTATAGCGATTCAACAGAAATAATAGTATTTTGATCAGGTTGTCAGTGCTTGGTAAAATGTTGTCTATACGAGTGAGGTATATTTAAGTTAACACCTCGAGGTTTTTAGAATCAATACTGTCTCAATGACACGTTTCGATTCAGACTTTGGTCTTGAATCCTCTTTGTTCTCCTAACTAGGTACTGCAACATCTCTGCCCACATGATAATATGACTATGATGAGAAAATCTCACGCCAAATATGGCGAGCAAGCGACCCAGTATTTCAACTTCATTCAGGACTGATCTTTCCGAGTTTCACGTTTTTTTTGATAATTCAGCAAACGATTTCTTTCTGTTCTTAGAGCGAAATCGATAATTTCCGACTCACATTCGCGAGGAGTCACGAATGTCAAAATCGTGTAACATTAAACCCGCAAACATAGTACTCTGTCGAAAGCGGAAATTTATCAACGGTTGATGCCCACCAGAGGCGAAATGTCATTATACGACAATGGTGAGCGAATTAGCAACAGAAAACAGATACACTAAGAACTGTGGCACGGTGTGGTAATTTCTTCACTTTCTAATGGTGAACGTCAGCGTTGGTGCGGTCACGAATTTACGGGTACAAACTTCACATTTAGACTGGATTCTTGTCAACAACCGAACGTAGATCATGTCCTCGGCGTGCAACGCCCGTTGATCGGCCGATTGCTGACTCTGAGCGCTGTGGGATAGATTGTTCCTCGCGAATCGGATTGTTCAGTCAGTTGAAATGCTATGGAGCATCACATCTTCATGTACTGGTGAACAACTTCAATAGTCAATATCGACCAACAATATCCCCCGACCAAAGACTCGTGCTAGCATTAATTCTTGATGAAAATGAATATTCAAGTTGTTAGTAGTATCAAAAATAAAGATTTTATGGTGAAAAAAGCAATTACTTTACATGTGCCATTGGATGACAGCTATGAAAAATGCAGAAGTGCAATCAACATTACTTTGAGGTGATAGCTTTGTGTGGGATCATATGGGATAAATATACATGGCCGATTTTGGAGTGCTCTTTGATATTCAAGATTCAAGATTTATGGTTGAAAAAGCAATTAACTTTACAATAACCACAGGGTGGAAATATAGGTACAAATGTATATATATATATAAGTATAAATAAAATAAAAATCAATGGGACAATGATAGCTTATTAATAGTTTGGGGAAAAATTCGGATTAGCTCTCTTATACTCGTCAAGTTTTGATTTGAATATAGATAAGCTGTTTGAGCTTACCAAATCAGAAGGTAGGGAATTCCAAGCAAAGCACACACGTACGGAATAAAAATACCTGCGGCAGTTCCGTTTGGAATGTGGTATTTCCAACTTGCAACCGTGACCACGGCTGTTGCTTGAAGTTCGAAGGTGGAATAATATATCCAGGGGGTGGGAAACAGTATTTAGTAATTCGTATGCGAGGATGAGATCACCTCGCATTCTCCTTCGTGCAAGTGTACTCATTTCCAGTTGTCTGAGTCGCCTGGCGAATGACATATTTTCGAGACCAATGACAAGCTTAGAAGCTTTCCGGTATATGCGATCTAGGAGTAAGATGTCTTTTTGGAGCCATGGTGTCCAGGCTTGTGCGGCATAATCTAGAACCGGGTGTATATATGTATTCATCATGAGTGGAAAACACCCTGGGGAAAAACGTCCAAATATCCGCCGTAGCATGCCGAGCAGCCGAGACGCGCTTTTGTAAACGGTTTTGCATTGTAGACCATTTTTCAAACTGCCGTTAATCCAGACACCTAGGTCCTTTTCTTTTTCAGTGTATTCTATGTTAATGTCGCCGAGCTTGTATGGATAGGAAAGCCAAGGTCACGACCAATCTGAATCATCTTCGACTTTGGCATATTCAATGACAGTTTATTTTCAGATGACCAGTTGAAAAAAGCACTCAAATCGTTTTGCAGCAAGATACAATCGTCAGCATTTCTGATTTGCCTCCATACTTTTATATCGTCAGCAAACAAAACCATCTTACTATCATTTGGTAGTGGTATATTGTTCATATAGACTAGAAACAGTATTGGTCCAAGCACTGAGCCTTGTGGAACTCCGCTAGTGACATCGATGTTCTTCAATAATAGGCCGTCCACACGAACTCGGATGTGTCTGTTGCTGAGGTAATCTCTTAGCAATTCGTATAGTCTTCCAACAACACCGTGTTTCTTTAGCTTGTTCAAGAGTAAATTGTGATCAACTCTGTCGAACGATTTAGAAATATCCAGGTAGCACGCATGAATAGAGCCCCCCGCATCTACAATCTTCGTCCAATCGTCTAAGCTTGTCAGCAAATTTGTTAGACAAGAGCGATTTCTGCGAAATCCATGTTGGGCAACTGCCAAAAGTTGATTCGTTCCCAGATGTCGCACGATTTCTGCGGTTATTATTCGCTCAAAAACTTTTGATACCGAAGACAGCAAGGTCACCGGTCTGTAATTTTTAACATCAGAACGGCAACCACCTTTGTAAATGGGTATTATTTGTCCCAGTTTCCAGTCTTGTGGCACTACGCCAGCTTGGAGCAAATTATTGAACCTGCAAGATAGAGGTTCAGATAGTTGCGCATGGCAGGTTTTGAGCAGCTTTGGAGTTATCTTGTCTGGTCCTGGAGATTTCTTTACGTTTAATTTCCATAAGTACTGCGCTACCACCATCGGAGTAATCAATACTTCACTCAAGGTCGGTCGGTCAAGTCGAACGATTGGTTCCTGATCAGGCTCCATGGATTTCGGCGCAAAAACTCCGGCATAAAAGTCTGCTAACAGGTCAGCGGTCTGATTTATGGATTCTGTGAAGCCGGACGACGTTTTTAGGGCAAAGACTCCTGGTTTAATATTTGTTATATCGTTTACAAGTCTATACAAGAGCTTCGGATTCTGGTGCATCTGAGAAATCAATTGCGTTTGAAACGCTTGTTTATCATCTCGAATTAAGCTGATAACTTTGTTTCGCAGTCGTGTAAATTGTGCCCAAGAATCAGCTGTGTTGGTAGCCTTGTGAAACTCCCACGCTACTGCCCTTTGTTTCATCCACTTTTTAGTCCTGCTTCGTAGTGAAAAATTATTTGGTTGAGACGTTTTCTTCAAAGCAAACATTGAATGTTTCTCCAATATAAATTTGAGGTGCTGTGAGAGAGATCGCCAATGACTATCCGGATCGGAGTAATCCAGTTGTGCGAAACTAGTGCTTTGTAACTCGGCACACAGAGCACGGTAGTTCACCATTCTGACGCATTTTGTCCCGTCACTATTGCGTCTAGCGCTACAAACGTACTCGAATTCTAGGACAACGTGATCGCTTCGTCCGATCGGCGGTTTATAGATGATAGTTTCTACAGCGGTAGGTTCAGATGTAAGTATCAAGTCAAATGTAGACGGCCTGTCAGCTCCCCTCATACGAGTAAATCCTTTAACGTGGTTATAGAGAGGTGTGTCATCCAAGACTGCTCGAAGTTCGTGTTCAAATGTCTCTGGTGGATTATCATCAAGGTTACATAGCTGGGGAAGTTTGAAGTCTCCCATTACCAAAATTTGAGTGTTATATCGCGTTGTTACATATTGAAAAGCAGTAATCAGTTTATTGTGCAGTTCGAGGTTCGCACTGGTCACCAGAAGTAAGAGTTATAGAACACCAAAGCGTGTCGGGTATATCCAGATTCTGGTCATTCATAACTCTGCACATAAATGATTGTTTGCAGTAGAGTGCTGCTCCTCCGCTTTCACTCAAACGGTCACGTCGAAATAAAGACATGCTTGGTAAAGAGAGTTCTAGATCAGAAAACGAGGTAGTGAACCACGTTTCTGTTATGGCAACTATGTCTGGGTTCGTTTCATCACAAATCTCGGAGAGTTCGTGCAGCTTCTTGATCAGGCTGTTTGCGTTCGCATAGATGCACTTAATTGTGTTTTTTATGAGTAATGACGGGGTGTAATCTATTTGGTTCAGCAATTTGCTAGAGAGACTTTGTGTGTTTGTATATAAACAATCGATAAAGTTTGTAGTGTTCATATCATGAGAGGTTATTAGGGGTCCGACTCGGTCAGAGCCGGAATGCTCACGTTTTTTCGAAGTGGCGCATGAGGTTCCAATTGAACTGTGACACTTGGCGTAGGTTGATCAGTACTATCCGTCTGCTGAATTTCGGTTTTGATCCTGGGCAAGCTTAACTTTACGTTCTGGGGTAGATATCTTCTGTTTGACTCCCATTCGCGTTTGACATTATCGGTTGTCAAAAAGGTTAGCTTCAGAGGGCTAGGACCTTGCCCTTTATAGTTTGTAGACATCGGCATCCTGAAAGTGCTTACAAGTATGGATGTTTTAACGCCAATCTTTTAGGCTAAGTATTTCCACTGTTTGTGATCGTGCTCAAACTTTTGAGAAGGATCGTCTGCAGCGTAATCTGGAACACCCAGAAGTACGATACTTTTTGGATTATTTTCCTCTC
Organism: Atriophallophorus winterbourni; assembly: GCA_013407085.1. Lineage (NCBI taxonomy): Eukaryota > Metazoa > Platyhelminthes > Trematoda > Plagiorchiida > Microphallidae > Atriophallophorus > Atriophallophorus winterbourni. Next base: position 9,149 of record JACCGJ010015649.1, read on the forward strand.
GACATTTCTTTGTCGTCCTACGCTCTCACCATGGTAGATCCGGAAGGATACGACTTGTACAATTGGAAACTTGTAAAGGCTATGTTTTCGTTGGCTCTAAGTGTGCTATCGGAAGCCAATATGTGACTTCTGCATAGTTCAGAGGAACGAAGAAGAGCGATAATGTTATCCGTTCACGTAGCAATAGAATGTAGCTCTATTATTTTCTTTTCTATTTTCTGGGCTTTTGTTAATTTTGTACGTCTTCGTAAGTAACCCTTTAATTTTTGAAGGAAATGTTGAAGAGACCGATGTTAATTCACTAGCGAGAAAACAATAACACCAGTCTTCTGTTCCAATTAATTCTAAAATTAGATTCCAGTTAATATGTTTGTAAGTTTGCTTATCATTAGATGTCTTAGAAAAGATGAGAGAAGCCGTGGCGCATAATATTTGGAATAATAATATCTTAGGGTCATCGTTAATGAACGATGGAATTACCCCTATGTTAGCTTGGGACACGTTCAGAGTGAAGAGTAATTCTAGGATATTGTCATTTCTAATAAGTTTGTCAATAAATTGCTAAGCGATATGTGAGGTCAAATGTTCGTATGTACTTCTTTAGTGAAAGGTAGTAAAATATGTGCAGTCTCTGACTGTGCGGCACTTTGCCTGGATCGGGCTTGTGCTTTCATACATTCATCAAAACCTGGGACTAGTATTATATGTACCTTTACTTTTTGTATCTCTTTAGTCAGGTTACTTAGGGTCTATGTATGTTACATCTATTTCTATTCCCCATTTCATACCTGTCTAGGCCTGGGCAACCTGACAGTATCTTAGTCAGGTTACTTAGGGTCTATGTATGTTACATCTATTTCTATTCCCCATCTTATATCTGTCTAGGCTTGGGCAACCTGACAGTATCTTAGCCCACGTGCAGTTATCCTTATCGTTTCAATTCAGGTTTCTATCGTAAACAAATGTCTCTAAAAAAATAGAAACATCTAAAAAAATTATTTTTCTGAATAGCTATTTATAACGCTGCTGTAGTGTCAGGTTACATAGGGTCTATGCATGTCTCGTCATAGGTTGGGACTTGCATCACATTTTTCTATTTGTCACATTGCCTTCCATGACATTTTCTATACACCATTATGTATATATCTTATAAATGTCACATTTTTATCCAAACTTGCAAAACAATAAAATCTACCAAAAAAATAAAAAAATAAAAGTAAAAAAACCTGAAAAACATTATGTTTTTAATGTACATTCTTATTTTTCAAATGATGAACTATTTTACTTTGATGACCTCTCACCATGATGGTGAAGAGAATATCTTTCATTATATTCCAGTGTCTTCGAATACCGAACCATCAGTGAAACTGGCTCGAAATCTATCCGCCCGAGATTTGTTCCATTTGCGATTCACTCTCCTGCAGATAACGAAAACCCGGCTGGTGAACACATTTTGGCTCGAATCGTCGACAATTCTTCAAGAGTATTGGAGTACACAGCGTACCCTACTCCCATGCTTTTAACCACACCCTCTTTCATCCCTAGAATTTCTTAGATTTTCTTATTCTGATGGATTTATGTTCACTTTTCCATCCTCTCAACCAATCTCTCCGTAAAAAAACATAAATTGATACATATATAATTTATTTATCAATTTTTTATGACAATTTATTACAATTCACTTCACATTTTCCATAATTACCTTCCATTTATGTTCTCCATGTTTTCCCATCCTTGCAATTCGTAACTTCTGACAAAATTTAAATGAAATCTTATTGTTATTTGACATGAAGATTTTTTTCTTACTTTCTGTATATTCGTTTCCATTATTGAACGGAAAAAATGTTTAAAAATCCCGCTCACTTCGGTCAATTGCACCGTTATATTTTTTCTTTTGCTGTTCCAATTTTGATTAACTGATCATGTATTACATGCCTTGGATATCCAAGAATATAAATTATTATTATTATTATTAATACTGTAATCATCTACTTAAAGAAGTTTGTTAGTTGTACTTCGGCAGAGGGTTTCAAAAAGAGACTAGACTTTGCGTGGCCCTCTTTATTTATTCATTTTTATCAATAATTGAATACTTAGTATGATCCTAATTTTGTCTTTGGAACGCACTAATGTCTATCCTCACCTCTTGGTGATGGGAGTTTTTCTATTGAATTGCAGATTACTCACAAGCCAGGAGACAATTGTGATGATATTGTTTGAAGTGATAGACGCTCTTCTGTTGCATACCCCGAAATTATTCTGGACTCTCGATTGGCTTTTTAGCTACTTACTGTCTTGTGGAAACTGAACAGAACGGAACTGAAATAAATTTGACAAGCATTGAACTTTGGCGGTACGTTCAACTTTGTTGCATTTGCCACGCTCAGTTACAAACTTTTACGAATTTTCACCGTATCACAGTTGTACTGTAAAATAGAAACTCTATTTTACTCATTCTCGAAATTTTAAACACACAATTCATTCTTGCACCTCTTGCTGAATAATTACTTCCGTAATAAACTCAGTATTCTGCTTTAATCTTGTATCACCGTGTTTTAGCTGTTTTCAACTATGAATAAAACTGTTTATATTAGCGCGAAATGTGGCAAACAAGTAGCCAAAGGTATTGAGTGCAATGCTTGCGAGCGTTGGGCTCACCCTGGCTGCTCAGCTATACATAAATCCCACTATGGGCTTTATGCGAAATTCCGCTGGCTTCCGTGGTATTGCAGTGATTGTCACAAGGCTGCCACTGAAGCCGCTTTTGTGTACCACTAACGGCGATCTAGGTTGACGCTAGCTAGTGCGTCTGAATCCGTGTCCGACCGAACTTACGCATCAGTCGCGTAGTCCAATTTAGTCCCTGGGCGGGCTTCGGCGGGTAACAAGGCCAAACATTCGAGTCTGTTATCCCGCCCTCTTGTGCGATCCACCACTGTCAAGGCAAAAAATAAACCTAAGCCTTCTAAAAGACGGGTGTCCAAGGGCTCTAAACCACCGCTAACCGACGCTAACGTCACACTAGTGAAACAATCACCTACTAGTCTTAGACTACCTTCACGAATGGTGTCCAATTCAGCAGGCACCCCAAGAAGGCAGGCTAAGACTATTAATTCCGGTAAAAATGGAAAGCAACATACAAATGTTGTTGGTTCCAATGCCATAGATCAAATTATTCTGGAGCTGAACAGTCTTCGGAAAAAATTGAATCATTACATGGCCCATCTTCGGCTCGTAAAAATAGAACTCGTAATGTTCTAGTTTTCAATCGTACCGAGCCCTTCATCAAGGAATCCAAATCTCGTAGAGATTTGGACCGCAGGTGTATCCACGATCTCTTTCGCATGATTGGGATGAAGCCTTCCACTCTCACGGTGCGAGTTCATCGTGTGGGAAGATGGAAGATAGACAACCGGCCTCGACCGATCCTAGTCGAGTTCAAATTTAAGGCGGATCGCGATGTATTTTTGTCTAAGGCGGAACACATAACTAACGCCACTTTAGAAAAACTCCAAGTGGAGCCTGACAACCCTCCTTTTGATAAGAGGCAGTTCACTGTAGCTCCGACTGGGAAGCCGATCGCTACTGCATCAACAACGATCGTCCTGGTGCGTGCATCACCTATGATCTTGCTATCAGGTGCGCACGACGATCTGTTTAGCTTGAATGAAAAAGGAAGCCAGTCAAGCCTTTCTAGTGGCAGCTCCCATGTTATTAATAAGGGCTCAACAGTCAGGCAACGTTCCATTAGCTTGAATGGCGTAGGAAGTCCGTCAAGCCTTTCTAGTGGCAGCTCCCATGTTATAAATGAGGGCTTAATAGTTAGGCAACGTTCCATTACCGTCGGGCAAGATGCACGCGATATTGCTTCTCCTGCATTAAGCAGTACTCCAAAAAACGTGCAGCTTCCCCGGGTGCCTCGACCGAGGGCAAAGCACGACTCAGCTTAGAAGCGCGCATATCCAGTGCCACTGTGTTGTACGCTAATGTGTGCAGCATAGGAAATAAGTGGTCTGAACTTTCTCTTCGTGTAGCCGAGCTACACCCGAGGGTTATAGCGCTGTCTGAAACCTGACTGTCTGTGGTTGATGTTGTGCCAGCTAGCATCAGCGAACAGTATCTTGTCATCAGATGCGATAGACCTGGTGATAGAAGAGGCGGAGGCGTGGCACTTTTCCTTGAATATGGTCTACACAATACGGGTCCAGGGTTATCACTCGCTATTGAAAATGTCCAAGTTGTTACTAGTGTCCTGACTTGCTACAAGTCAGCACTGGCGATTGCTTGTGTTTACGTCACGCCCTGTGCAACCCTGCGAGAAATTAGTCAACTGCTTGAGATGCTTGACGGGTTGTTTCAATCAGCCCCAAGCGTACTCATTCTCGGTGATTTTAATCTCCCAGATATAGACTGGTCAGCTCCCTCAGGGGTACTCACTGAGCAATCCGCATCTTTTCTCGATTGGATCCACTATCATGGATTACATCAGCACGTGAACAAACCCACTAGGTTCCGCGATGGATGCACTCCATCCACTCTTGACTTGATGCTGTCGTCTCAGCTAGAAGCTGTCAAGAATGTCAAGTTCCTACCCCCTCTTGGCAAAAGCGACCACGTAATGTTAGGCTTCGAAGCGCTGTTGCGTTTTCACAAACCTCTTGCGCGCCCTAGACGTAATTTTAGGCGTGTTGACTGGGGCCTACTTTTACAGTCATCAAAATCTTACCTTCTGTTCTCGAGTGATTCTAGTGTAACTGAAAACTGGGACAGAATTTGCAGATTTCTTAACGGGCTACAAGACCTGCATGCTCCACTGCAATGCGTGAATAAGCACCAGCGGCCACCCTGGTGTTCTCCCAGCGTTCGTCGTTCTATTCGTAAACGTGATCGCTTATGGAGGCAATATAGGCTATCGCTCACATCTGGTTCGTGGGTCCGTTACAGAACCGCCCGAAACGCTTGTGTCAAAATGCAGCGTGTGCTCAAACAGAAGTTTGAGTTATCCTTAGCCAGGGATGCTAAATCCAACCCGAAAAGGTTTCACAGTTACGCGCAATCTAAAGGAAAAACTAGGGTAAACATCGGTGACTTAAAACTGGAGGATGGACAAGTAGCTACTATTGACCTAGCTAAGGCGGCAGCCTTCTCAAAGTTTTTCAGTAGCGTTCAGCGTAGGGATAATTCTTTACTCACACCGCCTGAGTTGCTTAACTTTCCATCTGGTGTCCCTGCACTAGATGATTTGTCCTTTAATGAGGCGGAGGTGTATGGAGCTCTTATTCATGTTCGTGCTAACAAGGCTGAGGGTCCGGATCACATCCACTCAATTATGTTGAGAAATCTCGCCCCAGTGCTTGCAGAATCCACTATGTGAGCTCTTCAATTCATGTTTGCACTCGGCAATGGTTCCTCGTGAGTGGAAAGAAGCCATAGTAGTAGCAATACACAAAGGTGGTTGCAGGTCGTTTCTTGGTAACTATAGACCAGTCAGCCTGACCAGCATCGGCTCGAAAGTATTGGAAAGACTTATACGCGACAAAATCTGCCAGCATCTCTGCCAGCATTCTCTACTTAGTGTAGCTCAACATGGATTCCTGAAAGGGAGGTCTTGTTTGACTAACCTCTTGAGTTTCCTCAATATTGCTACGAAAAGTTTGGATGAAGGGAAGCCGGTCGAAGCGCTCTACCTAGATTTTAGCAAGGCTTTCGATTCCGTCAGCCACAGATTTTTAGAAACTAAGCTGGCTGCAAAAGGCATACGGGGTAGTTTACTTGCTTGGATAAAATCATTCCTGACAGGTAGGACCTTTAGAGTGCGAGTAGAATCTACGTTGTCGATCCAAACGGAGGTGATAAGTGGGGTGCCTCAGGGGTCTGCGCTAGGTCCGCTGCTCTTTCTAATTTTTATCGATGACTTGTCGCCTATTTTGGATTGCCCGTGCTTCATTTTTGCGGATGACGTGAAGTTCATTGGTTCAACGAATGAAGATACTCTGTTGCACGACCTCGGGCGGGTCATTGACTGGTCCATACTTTGGGACCTCCCACTGAACCTCAATAAGTGCCAACTCTTGTCTGCTCTGGTCGACAAGATCACAGTCCAGGTGTCAGGTACTCCTATTAGCGTTGATGCCACACAGCGGGTTAAGGACTTGGGTGTTCTAGTTAGAGCTGACTTCAAATGGGAGGACCAATGCGCTGTTGCCGCGCAACGTGCACGCAATGTGCTCTTTCGGTTGAAGTCGGTGCTTTCCAGCAGAAGTCCCGACGTGTTCCTGCCACTTTACAAGGCGTTAGTCAGGCCGCATTTGGAATACTGTGTCCAGGCGTGGTGTCCTCACTACCAGAAGGATATCATTCGACTTGAAAGCGTCCAGCGACTAGCAACACGCATGATTGAGGGTCAGCGTGGGAAAAGTTATGCTGATCGCCTTTCTCTCTTAAGCGTCGTCGTTTGAGAGGTGATTTGATTAAAACCTTTAAGATCTTAAAGGGCTTAAGCGGCGTTAATCCAGATGACGTCTTTACCTTAAGTCCTAAGCTGGGCACTCGCGGACACGCACTCAAGCTCGCTAAGGAACGATGTCGACTAGATTCTAGGAAAAACTTCTTCAGCTTGAGGGTGGTCAACTTCTGGAACAAGCTCCCTGAAGAACTTATCTCCTGTAGTTCCGTCTCAACTTTCAAGCAGGGTTTAGACCGTGACTGGTGTAAGTTATTCTCTGATTACATCCCATGATTACCATGCTTAGGCTGTCCTCCATTTTGTTCGCTATTCACTGTAGCAATTTTAGAGCATCTTCCTATTCTTGATTCTCCATCAGCTGACCTCTCACCGTGCTGGTGAGGAGAAACTGCCTTTTCTTTTTCCCACCATCGATTATTGCGCTTTGCTGTCCTACTACTATCCTTCTACTATAGCGCCTGGAACCGCGATCATCAGAGATTGCAAACAGAGAATAGAGAAAATTACCTTTTGGCAGTGCATCGATTATCGCGCGGTGCTCCTCCAACTACATTCTCCTAGTCCTACGACCATCAGAGGTTCCACACGGAGAAAAGGATTGACCCTTTGGCAGTGGTGGGCGCTTCTCCGCAGCATTCCACCGAAAGAAATTCTGGACGCTCGATTGGCTCGTTAGCCGTTTACTGTCTTGTGCAACTGAACTAAACTGAACTGAATCTGAACTTGAATAACGCCTTGAACTTCAAGGTCGTTATTAGATTTCGAACTGCCGATATTTTAAATCATTTTTACATGCCGGGTTATCAATTTTTACAATGGTTTTATGTTCTTATTCTTTTTCATGTTTAAGTTATAATAAACTTTGTTCTCTTGTTTTCGTTGATTGAAACAGAGGAATCTATTCACGTTTGAACTTCCTCACTTGCTTCTCATTGGATCCAATATTTCTGGATTTCTCCAAGGCATTCTACCGTGTAGACCATGACATTCTTTTACTTAAACTCGCTTACTTCGGCGTTGGGTAATTCTAACTGGCATGATTGAAGTTCTTTCTTCGCGACCTCTCCCTATGTGTTCGTGTGCGTGACTGCTATTCCACCCTACCTGTCCAAATGCCACGAAAATCCACTGATGGTGCAGGCTAACGGGAATGTGGCCCGCTATAAGGCCTTGGAAACTCGAACAATTTACTATTCTTTTCGACCCACCGCACAATCTACCCTGCGGTTTGTACAAGCTCCCCGCTTTTTATATCGTAATAAACTATTGACTATTGACCCGTTTCCCAATCAAATGCTGTCTGCTGCAAGATTCCGTTCTTGTTCCCCCACTCTTCATCATTTTCATCTATTACATTGGCCAGAACATTAAATCGCCGTTCCTCTTATTTGCGGACGTCGTCAAAATCTGCCTCTCAACCAAATATCCAAAGGATTCACATGCCCTACAAGATGACCTTAATCGTTTACACAGCTGAACTTTGAGGAGTCATCTACCATTCAACACCTCCAAGTGTAGCGTTCTCCCTACCAGGCACTCAGATCCTCTCGCTCACAGTTTGGGTACAACCGTACTTCGGAGCGTTCGACGAGAAAAGGATCTTGATATCATCATCCAGCACGATCTCGGTTGCACCACAATGCAAACGAGCGGCAGCTGCAGCCAACCGCAACATTGGCTTACTTCGTCGCAATTTCGGAAGGTTCGAACGGTGTACAAAATTATCTGCAATCAGCCACCGTTGCCTATCTATTTATGATGTTTTTGTGTCAAGGTGGCGCGTATGTGAAGTCATGTAGTACTTTTGTACTTCGGAGGTAACACTGCTAAATTGATTTTCACCGGTACTGTAGTCTTGCTTTTAATTTTCCTAATATTTTTTCAGGCATGGGCAACCTGGCGAGATCATTTCACTTGCAGAATGACTGTGCTGCACTTTTTGTGGATCCAGGCTTGTGTTTTCATACATCATAAATACGGCAGTTAAGCGTTCCATACTTACTTTCACCGTGGTTTTGCTTTCCATGATGTAATTTATACTAAAATAAGATTATAACTGTGATACTGCAGTGATTCATCGGGTCCAAGTCATTTTCAGTGACAACCATATTGCTTGATGGAAAATTACTGCATAATAATTGCACAAACGATAATTTACTAACTTTTCGAAAATTATCTATCTGTCATGTTGTCCATGAACTAGACCTTTTGTGCAGCAGCTTTTTATGTTTCAGTAAACTATCTGTGCACTTATTCAAAACGATTAACCCCCCGGGAGTCGGCCCTACACATTAGCACTTTTATATTGATGGCAAAGATTAGTCTTGTCGGTATGGTTAAGCGTCAGCTCCCTTTCATCACGCTAAGCAAACATTCTTATCGTTGACGCTGGTGTCACCAAGGCTAGTACTGGTCTGTT
>JACCGJ010015650.1:0-23743 GCA_013407085.1 Atriophallophorus winterbourni
AGAAAATTCGGGCACCACAACGGGTTTCGAAAATAAAGAGCACGACCGTAAACAATGGTCATTTATAGCCGAAAATATCGGTTTCCAAAATTCTGTAGTTGTCGACACATACAGAATACCTCGTTCGCCGAACTATCACGGGAAAGGGGCAAATCCACTTAAGGTTACGTTTCTTTCAAGTAGCATGGCGGATGACGTTCGAAGCAAGCTAAAAGTGAACAGAAACAGGCTACCTGAAAACGTAAGACTGTGCAGCTCAAAAGCCGCTGTTGAGGTCCACCTGGAGCCCTCAATTACGCAATTATCCGAAACTGGTGCAAATTCGCCCGCGAAATTACTTCAAATTGCTTCAAAAAAACGATCTCGGTCCGACGTCAACATCGTCGGACCAATAAATACTAATACTGACTCAGCGTTACATTCTAAAAACTCACTTAAATGCATCTATACCAATGCTCAAAGTTTGTTCAACAAATTGACTGAACTGACCGAGCTGTGCAAACGATACACGCCAGACCTCGTTGCTGTTACTGAAACCTGGTTTCAATCCTGTATGACTGAAAGTGAACTCTCAATCCCCCACATGATGCTAATACGGACGATCGCCCAAGAAAAGGTGGTGGTGTGGCTTTATACTGTCACGAACGGCTTCAGTGCATGAAAATTCACGATCCAAGACTTGATTTCGAAGATACCCTCTGGTGCAGTCTCACGAATGTGTCACAGGACGATTGCATTCTTGGAATCATTTATCGCCCTCCAGCCTCGAATGATACTCAGAATGACAGGTTATTACAAGCGCTAAATTACGCCGGAGAGAAGCGTAGCTCGCAATTACTACTCATCGGGGACTTCAAACTTCCTCATCTCTTTGCCAGGTCCGATCACCCTCTACACACATTTGATCACAAATTTCGTGAGGTGATCGACATGATTCCACTGCATTATCATGTGTTTGACTTTACTCATAGAAGAGGATCAGAGTTGCCATCAATTTTGGATCTAATCTTTACTTCAGAGAAAACAGCAGTTGAGGGTGTTGACTACATTGCGCCCCTCGGTCGGAGTGATCATCTGGTGCTAGCCTTTGAGTTTGTTTGCAGTGCTAGACGAGTTGTGCGTCCTCCAAACAATTCAGAAAGATCGACTACGCTGGTCTACGGGGATCGCTTGGGCTAGTAAATTGGCAAGAACTTGATCAGCACAACACCGAAACACAATGCAGTGAGCTCACGAAAATACTTCAGTCAAACATAGATCATAATTCGCGATTTGTTGATGAACGACGGGCAAGTGATTTCCGATTTAAGCTTCGCAGTCGCACAAAAAAAATGGCTCGGGAAACGAAACTTTGCTTGGACTGAACACCGGAAGACCAGAACTGATGCCTCTTGGCAGCAATTTTCTAAAATTCGTAACAAAGTGAATGCTCTCGTCAAAGAGGACAAGCAATATTACCATCGCTCTCTGTCTTTGAAAATTGAAGAAAACCCTAAACTTCTCTATCGGATTGTCAATGCTCGGTCCAGTGTGAAACCAGGGGTGTTTCCTGTTATTTCTGAGAATGGATTAACAGTCACAACAAAGGAAACGGCTGATACTCTCGCTCAATTTTATGAAAAGGTGTTTAGCCCGATAACGGTTAGGGCAAATGAGAATTTACTGACATCGATTGTATCTCAACAACTGAATAATATTGAGATTAATTCAGCGATTATACGAAGACACTTGTGTCGACTGAACCCTAGGAAATCTCCTGGAGCCGATGGAATAACACCAGCACTACTAAAATCCTGTGACCAGCAGCTGTGTGAACAACTATGCCAATTGTTCCAACATTCCCTAACCGAAGGAGTGGTGCCAACAGAGTAGAAGACAGGAGTAATTTCACCAATTTATAAGGGTGGTAGCCGTTCAGATCCCGCGAACTACCGTCCTGTCACCCTACTCCCCGTGATATCCAAAGTGATGGAGCGCATAGTGACGGAAAATATAGTTCATCACTTGGAATCACAAAATATACTATCTGTCGCCCAGAATGGGTTTCGTAAAGCTCGCTCCTGCTTGACAAACTTGCTGACGGTATTAAACGATTGGACCCAAACGGTTGACGCAGGAGACAGTGTGCACGCGTGCTATCTGGATATGTCGAAAGCTTTCGACAGAGTTGATCACTTCCTGTTGCTACGGAAGCTGAAACAGATTGACGGGCAGCTACTCGTGTGGTTCGAAAGCTACCTCAATGAGCGCAAGGCAACCGTTCGAGTTAACGGGGTACAATCACGAGCCATTAATACCTCCAGTGGTGTACCGCAAGGTTCCGTTCTCGGTCCAGTGCTTTTCTTAGTTTACATCAATGATTTACCTGAGACGCTCTCATGCCAGGTAGTTCTTTTTGCGGATGATGTTAAACTTTGGATGCGAATAAAATCAACTGCAGACTGCGTAAAACTGCAAAGTGATTTAGATGCACTACACGAATGGTCAGTTAGAAATAAACTGCCGTTCAATTTTCAAAAGTGCAAGTTACTGCAAATCGGTAAGCCATTTCAGTACGAATATCACTTTGGGCAGACGATTTTGAGCTGGACCGAATCGGAGAAGGATTTTGGAGTCTGGATATGTGGCAGCCTAAAGAACAGCGTGCATTGTGAGGTCATTAACAAGCGTGCTTCAAAGCTTCTAGGTATGCTTCGACGGATCTTCCGAACCTTTACGCCTGTAACGTTGCCAAGAATCATGAAGACCTACTTAATTCCCACAATGGAACACGCATCGCAAGCATGGACTTCGTGGATGAAAAAAGATATATTCTTGCTTGACAGGATATATCATCGCGCAACTAAACTCGTGCGTGGTTATCGGAACCTTACATACGAGGAAAGGTTGAAAAAGCTGAAGCTCCCCACTCCCCTTCAACGTAGACTTCGAAGTGACGTTATAATTACTTACAAGATATTGAATACTCCAGATCATCCACTCAAACATTTGTTTAAATACCGTGAATCAGGAATTACACGTAGCCACTCAGCGGCACTAAAAATTCCCCATTCCCGTACTAATTGTCGCCGAAATTTTTATTCGGTACGTGTCTGTTTCCTGTGGAATGCCCTTTCCGAAGCAATTATCACCTCTCCCTGTATCCAAACATTCACTCGTACCTTGGACAATTATTTGTTACTTAACGATTTGACGATGCCTGTGTATTGACTCAGGGTAAGCATATTACTTGACTCCAGTGACATCGTATAATTGATTTTTTTTATACCTCTTATTGAACGCATATTTACTATGATATGGTAATTGTGAAGCTATGTGCTTTTTGTAACCATAAATTCTTGAATCTTGAATCTTGAATCTTGAATCTTGTATGTTTTTTTTCGATGTCTTATGAACTTCGTACCAATATTTTTTTATTTGATTTAAATGCTTTTTGTGAGTTAGAAACGAGTGATAACCAATTTGTGAGATTAAACATAAAAAATATAGTTGATTATGAATGTGAAAAACGAAAGCGCTGGAAACAAATTACACCAATTAATTTCAAATGAACGTACATACTACTGCTATTGTAGCGGTTGGGAATGGGGGGCGAAAATAGCAGCTATTAAACATCTTGCCACCCTTTGTAACATTCCCGTTTTCTGTCAACAATAGCCATGCTACTAACACGCACATAGATAGCGTCTAGACTCATCACTGAGGTCAACCTGTCCTAAGCTGATCGCGTTGAAACACGAATCTAAGAAAACCAAAGGAAGCCAATTGATCAGACACGTTTACTACGCACAAACAACACAAAAACACCAATTTTCTATAGGCAAGACAAATAAACAAAACACTGATCCCCAAACATGGCTGTTTCGGTGGTTACTTCGCTTTGTTTTGTTAGTTTATTGCATCCAACAAGTAAACTTCATGCCATTTTTACGTCATTAATTTTATTAGAGTTGATAGGGTTGATTGCTGACATTTCGTCATTAAATTCGATGCTAACATCAGCGAAACGTCGTTAGAATAAAATGGACGATGGGCATAATTCGAATTTATATGCTGCGTTGCAACCTCTTCTAATGTGATTGGCTAGAATTCTGGCATGTCCTGGTTGTTGGCGTGTTCTCATTGGTTCGTAAATCCAATCCAATTCATAGATTTATACGTCCACAGAGCACTGTTGCCCCACGCAAATCAACGAATGATAATACATATTGATCGCTGCATAAGACGCGAGAAATTCATTTACGTAAAATCAAATTTATTGTATTAAAACTCTCGCATTATCCAAATAAGTATGGTGGAGAAACTAATGGCACACGAATAAGACTTTCATAATTTGTCTATCATTCAAAATAGAATTCACTGGCTCACAATTTCTTTGAAACACTATCGTACACTAACCACTGCGCTAACCACAATCGATATCTTTATCATCATCAAGAATATCCTCATAACTTCAGCTAATTTGAAAACACGCATCTCTTTGGTTTAATTCGAAAAAAATAATTCCATATCAATGTTTAAAGCACCATCATATTTGCGTCTCTCACTGTCAATACATCTAGTGTTTGTGTAGGAAAAATAGAATACTCTGCTTGTGATTTTTGATAGACAAATTGCTTGCCAAAGTGTTTTTTATTCCAAAGAATTTCGATGACATTTTACGTAGCTTTTAAATGGCCGTGCATGAAAGTATTTTCTACACATGTTTTTCCGCTTTTTCTGTATATGTATGTCAAATGCATGAAGTTTTTTATCAACTGAAGCAAATTTTAAGCGAATTACGAATTACCGGGAATCGTCGAATTGCTACTCGATTCCGGGACCTGTTCGTCAATTTGTGTTAATTTTTTGGTCAAATTATTGTAAATGTTGAAAATTCGAGAATATCAATGCAAACAATTCCTTTTTATATTACTCTAGTTCACGCTTGTTTGATAAGTTCAAATAATAGCGAAAGGTGAGTCTTGTGTTTTCATGGTACACCGTTGTATTAAAGTTAGAAAATATTTTGGATGTACTGTTGAGTATTCATGAAGCATATAATAATTTTAGTAAAATGAGTTGCTTCATTTCGTGTAATTGTTACGATAATTTAATATTTAATTTACAATTCCAAAGAATTGTTTTTTTGCTGCAAAGTGGTTGCATACATGAATATTTTAATACAAATTTATTCAATAAATTTTCCATATGAAACTTTTATATGTAGCGTTTATCTGCCTGAGATGCATTAAATGCATCTTGTATAGTTGATATGTATGCCAAAAGGACGTAGAAAGTTACATGAGCAGCGTTTTATAACGGCTTCAAATTCTATCTTCGTTTAAAACATTTGTCATTCTATACGTAGTAAAAGATAATCCTGCTGTTCATATGATTGTATGCGTTAAAGACCGGTATTGGTGATAATAATTTGGTGCTATGAAGAACACAAAATATTGTATTGAACTAATGTTTGCATGATGTGTTTGTGCTATTCCAGAAATTAGTAAAACATGATACCTACATCGAGGTGGTCAACATGTGTTTGGGACAATGTGTGCTGAATTAATAAAACGAAATGAAAGTCTTACGTCGGCTAAGATTCGGGATATACATTGCTAATAATTGAATGGTTATCAAACATCCTCTGTTGAACAGGTGCGATCAATAGATTGTATATAAATAGCGAGAGAGTGATAGATAACGTGGTTATTTAGTAACGTTTAACTATTGACACAAAAATGACTTCAGAATGGTATGCGTCAGAATACGGAACGTGATTAACTAGACGTTTTGTAATTATACGTTGCTGGCACAGCCGTGTGGAAGAGAGAGCCACAACCACAATTTCACTCGTCTCTTGACTGAATTAATGAATATCGCAATGCCTCTAGAGTAAACGATGATTCCAATATGACTTCACGATCAATATGAATCGATGAATACACGCCATAGTATTAAATCTCTACATCAAGCATCCCAAAATAAAAAAATGAACCATTAAACGATGGGTCAGGTTTCATGGGTTGACAGCAAAACAGCTCATCGGCGGCCGGATTCTTGTTTTATATGCTACGGATTTCAAGTTACTTGTTTGCTGGGTGATTTTAAATATTTTGCTTCGAACTTTCGTTTGCTTGCGGATTTCGTCTCGAGGCCTGCGATGATTATAGTTAGGAGGTTATTCTTTTCTTCGGGGAATACGTTCTAAATACTTGATTCTAATTAGCCTATTAATACCTTGAGATATCATGTCATGAGTTCCATCAGCCTAATTACTCAACATGGCGTGAAGTTTGTCAATATCAAGCGGCACTCTGGTTAACATGTTTCTTTTAAGCTCGGCCAAACGCATAACGCAAAACGGTTGTAAAATAATAATTAAATATTGTGCAAAATTCTCTCGGTTCCAGGTGCCATTTTGTTGAGATTTAGACTGGTCAATTTTGTTAACAGTATGTGTTAGATTCCTTAAAGAGTGGAACTGCATTCGCCTGCCGGCTGTCAATATAAGGATTATTGTTACGCCGCAAATCATGTCCATTTTCAAAGTCCAACACATGTTAAGCTAATGCTGAGTTCTTGTCTGATGAACCCTCTTATCCGGTGCTTATTTCTTCATGCGCTTCTAAGGCTCTTTAGCATAAAATGCAGTTGCTTGGCAGTCCATCCGATGTACACACCGGAAAAATCTCTACACTTGATTCGATAAACACAATTGGCACAGCAGTCGGGAGTTAAATTATTCATTGTTTTACGCCATGGCCCAAAGAAGTGTTCTGGCCAGCATTTATGTCTCGAATGTACACGTGCACACGTTTATATTTTAGTTGTTTTCTATTTCACCTGGTTCAATTAACCTGCTGCAAAACTCTCAGAATTGTGGAGGTCTGTAACTCACTTAATGGCTTCGCGGGAAACACGCTATCATTAGCCATCACATCTACACAATTGCTCGATTTTATTAAATACGAAAGAGATAAGAATCTTAACACCTGTAAACGATGCATGGAGATGTACTTCTGGAGGTAAAATAATTGGCTGGCACCATATTGACTGAATTTTCGAGTAAAACTGTCTACCAAACTAAATTTGAGCGCTCAATTACTCTTATTTAGTAAGTTTGACTCATAGGTCTATGACTTGCGTTTGCTTATAAAACTCCTGCATCCCATCACGTTTCATGATGGAAAATTCCTGAATAACGGACCACTGTCAAGATATTAACCTAACAACCTCCATTTAAGTCCTTTTGTTCAAAGTACTATATAAAAGTATTTGCTATTACTGGTAATATGGGAAAAATCATTGTTAATATTCTGTCTTTTCTAAACCAATGCCCGTTAAACAAAAAGTTGCTCACAGTTGAAACATCGATACCCGATTAATAATTTGCCGTACGTCTTACTTTGATAAATCAGTCCAAGTGACATCTGACTCCATAGCGCGTCCATCTATATGTAATGCATTAGATATATCGACATGTTTAAACAAGGAGCACACATAAGCTCACCGTCTTCAACGAATACGCATCTTGTCCGTCGAGCGAACTCAGACGCATCCATGGTGAATTAGCCCGTAGTAACAAGTCAGGGTCACAACATTCAAGACGAAGTTCTTGTCTAGTTTTGGTGTTTGAGATTTTATCGATCGACGAGAATTCGGAAATAAAGCCCTCTATATGTAGATCGAGTAAACTGTGGGATTTAGGCGTGCCAATAGACTTCGGGTTACCCTACTCACTAAACAAGATTATCCTTAGTAACTAACTTGATACAAACATCATTCTCTGTTTACCAAGATCAGTTAATTTATAACTCAGTATTTGAATACCTCCACTCCACACGTTGCACTCCAGTCCATAATATTAAAAATAAAAGTTACCTCGCTTTTAACAGTTTCGGTAATGCCTTTATCCTGTAACTTTTGCTGCTCGGAAGATGATTTTTAAACTTATCGTTCCATAAATTCTGCACGTAGATACTTCAACTAATTTAACTTAGTAGTGGGTCGGCAGGCTAATTGATTGTTTATTAGTCTTCAAGACTTGACGCCTGTTGAAGTAGTACAACATCTAATAGGCATAATAATATTTCGCAGCGATGATGCAGATAAGAGACGAGCTCATGAAGAAGTCAGTCGCCGACTTGCAAATCATAAGTACCCCAAGAGCTTAATTAAACGCCAATTGAACCGAGTTAAATATCCGCAACCGAAGACGGAAAAGGTTTGGCGAGCTACGGTATCTCTACCGTATGTCAAAAGCGCCTCCGAAGGAATAAGTCGAATCTTGAATAGCGCAGGTATTAGAGTAACATATAAGGCAGGTAGAACTCTCCGCTCCGTATTAATGCATCTCAAAGATAAGACTCCTTTAGGTTGTGCGACGAACTGCATCTACCAAATCAACTGCAAGGGTTGCGCGGGTGTTTACATTGGGCAAACGTCTAGAGAACTCTGCACTAGGTTAAACGAACACAGGAAACGAGTGGGAAAGCGACCCCGCAATCCCAGTGAATATCAATCACTGATTCGGGATTCGGCCCTAGCTGAACACGTGCTAGACACTGGACACAGCGTAGATCTTGATAACGTGAAAGTGATAAGACGGGGTGTGAAATCTTATAGGGAAAGACTTCACGCCGAGGCTGTTGAAATAACAAAGGCTGGGGCGAATGCGGTGAACAAGGTGGATGGGGCGGATATCTCAACAATCTGGCGTTCGGTTTTGCAGCGGATTAGGATTAACGAACATCACACCTAATACGCACGTGATTACGTAAGCAGTGTGTCGGCATACGCTGACCTAATCAATTAATAAACAATTAGTGATGAACACAGCAATTAGGAGGTGTGATCAATTATCTTGATCAATTTTCTTGATCTCCCCTGTTTAGCTTAGTGAACTCAAATACTTTTCTGACACCTACGAGCCTCGAGTTCGCAAACTGGCCAGCGAGTTGGTACGAACAGCCGAGACGGAAGCGAAATGGTATAATCATCGCATCTACAAATTGAGATGCCAGCAGAATAGAATCATACCAAGGGACTTGGTGGTCAAACCTCCGGATAATTCTCGCAATTCACGGAAGGCTGCCGAAAACGCATCCAAAGTGTTCTTAAAACAAAGGATCCACAGGACCAATGAAAACCTGACAAACGCGCGATCGAAAGCCTCCAGTTTGAAGTCCGAATTGCGAAATGTGTTATCTGAAGTGGATTTCTGCAAAATTTGTGGAAAACACGCCGATGTTTTGGCTGCACAGACCGAGCACATTAAAGAAAGACAAGTACGTAAGTTCAGCACTTTATTAACTTCAAAAGATAAATGTACCTCTGCTAGTTCTTTTGATGACAGGGCTCGACAATATTCTAAAGTATTTAATTTATCAGATAGGCCGCTATCGAAAACCGAACAAAGATTGTTGGAAAAGGGTTTAAACTTCTCGTTAAGTACAAAATTCCTAAAAGCTGAGGATGTTATTCCTTGCGTAGAATCCGCCCTCAACCAGCTACCTGAAAATCAGGCAGATGCGCTACGAAACGGTATATCTAGTATTATCCAAAAACAACAACCAGAAAGGATGAACCTTACTCGAGATGAACAACAAGCACTTCTTAAATTGCGAAAAGAAGAGGAAATAGTGATCACTAAAGCAGATAAAGGCAAGGCAACTGTGATTCTTTCTAAAAGTGATTATAGAGATAAGGCAGAGTCACACCTTGCTGAAGGTCCGTATCAGGTTATTGACAACCTTAGGGCTACGACCATTATGAATAACCGTAAGAGGGTTGTTTCAAGATACCTGCGAGGAATTAAGGAAAACCTTGGTCAGGGATTATGGTTCATGCTCTACCCAAAATCTGCTCAGACACCCAGGTTCTATGGACTTCCGAAAATACATAAGGCAGGCATCCCCTTAAGGCCCATTGTAGACGGCATTGGATCCCCAACACACGAATTGGCTAAGCACCTTGCTCAGCTTTTGAAACCATTAGTTGGTAACACGAATTCTTTTATTAAAAACTCGTTTGATTTTGTTCGTCGCTTAAGTACCGTAACAATTGGGGAGGATGAGATGATGGTTAGTTTTGATGTAGGCTCCTTGTTCACGAATGTTGACACTACAAGCGCTTTAGAATTAGTGAGGAAATCACTCAACTCCGATATGACCCTGAAGGATCGTACCAACTTGAGTGTACAACAAATCATCAACGGTGTAGCAATTTGTCTAAATATGAACCACTTCTCATTTAATGGACAGCTATACAAGCAAAACGATGGTTTAGCGATGGGCTCACCCATTTCTCCAGTGCTAGCGAATATGTACATGGAGCACTTCGAAGAGATAGCTTTGAGAAACGAAGCGTTACAACCAAAGATATGGTGGCGCTATGTCGACGATACATTCGTCATCATAAAGCGAAACAGACTAGAAGCATTTCATAGTTATCTCAATAGTTTGAATCCAAAAATCCAGGTCACAAAGGAAACCGAGTCTACGGAAGGGACAATTCCGTTTTTGGACTGTCTCGCGCAAAAAGACAACGGCAAGATTAGAACAACGGTATATCGTAAGCCTATCGACACGGATGCCATTTTGAGATTCACATCTGCGCACCCCAAAAGGGTATTTCAGTCAATAGCAAAATCGCTATTCTACAAGGTTGACCGCCTCTGCAGCGATGATGCAGATAAGAGACGAGCTCATGAAGAAGTCAGTCGCCGACTTGCAAATCATGGGTACCCCAAGAGCTTGATTAAACGCCAATTGAACCGAGTTAAATATCCGCAACCGAAGACGGAAAAGGTTTGGCGAGCTACGGTATCTCTACCGTATGTCAAAAGCGCCTCCGAAGGAATAAGTCGAGCGCAGGTATTAGAGTAACATATATGGTATGGTATGGTGTGAAAGCACAAGCCTGATCCAGGCAAAGTGCCGCACAGTCAGAGACTGCACGTGGGCTGAGATACTGTCAGGTTGCCCAGGCCTAGACAGATATGAGGAATAAAGAATAAAGTAACATATAAGGCAGGTAGAACTCTCCGCTCCGTATTAATGCATCTCAAAGATAAGACTCCTTTAGGTTGTGCGACGAACTGCATCTACCAAATCAACTGCAAAGGTTGCACGGGTGTTTACATTGGGCAAACGTCTAGAGAACTCTGCACTAGGTTAAACGAACACAGGAAACGAGTGGGAAAGCGACCCCGCAATCCCAGTGAATATCAATCACTGATTCGGGATTCGGCCCTAGCTGAACATGTGCTAGACACTGGACACAGCGTAGATCTTGATAACGTGAAAGTGATAAGACGGGGTGTGAAATCTTATAGGGAAAGACTTCACGCCGAGGCTGTTGAAATAACAAAGGCTGGGGCGGTGAACAAGGGGGATGGGGCGGATATCTCAACAATCTGGCGTTCGGTTTTGCAGCGGATCAGGATTAACGAACATCACACCTAATACGCACGTGATTACGTAAGCAGTGTGTCGGCATACGCTGACCTAATCAATTAATAAACAATTAGTGATGAACACAGCAATTAGGAGGTGTGATCAATTATCTTGATCAATTTTCTTGATCTCCCTTGTTTAGCTTAGTGAACTCAGGATTAGTCAAGAGAATGCCATTTATACCTGAACACTGTTCGTACCGACACCCTTGGTCTGACGAAGCTTCTGTGTTCAGAAGCGAAACGTTACCAAAAACTTACTATAACCGATTCATTGCAAACACTTTTTTCATGATTATGGACTCCCGATCGGTCTCTAATATATTCAAATACTTTAATAACTGAGGATATAATGCAAAACCTAAAATGGAACGGACTTTTGTCAGTTGCATATAATGGATTTCGCAAAAATCACTATTGTCTAACAAACTTTTCGATAAGCATAGAAGACTGGATGAGTGTTGTAAATGCAGGTGGATGCATATATCAATGCTACCTTGACATTTTCAAAGTTTTCGACAGATTCGATCATAATTTATTCTTAAACAAGCTACAGGAACACCGTATTGCTGGAAAATTATATGACTGGTTTCGTAATTACCTTAGCAAGAGGTATATCAGAGTTCGTGTGGATGGCGTATTATCGAAGGAAATCGAGCTCAATTCTGGTGTTCTGCAATGATTGGTGCTTAGACAAATATTGATCGACATGAACGATTTATCAATACCAATCGAAAGTAAGATGGTGCTCTTTGCTGATGACCTTGAAACATGGAGGCGAATCTGCAATGCTGATGATTGTATTTTGCATCAAAACGGCCTGAATGTTTTGTTCGGAAAATCATCAGTTGATAACCAGCTTTTGAAAATGCAAAAGTCTAAGATGATGCAGATCGGTCACAATTCTGTCTTTTCATAACTACACAAGTTCGGCAACCTAATCATGGATAAGTTGGTGATTTCCATTGGTCGATGTCGACTATGGATGTACATTTGAATCGCATGAGTGTTTTCATGTTTCACAGCTTTTCAAATGAATATACAGTCCGATTCTGGAAGAACAATCTCTGTCTCAGCGCTCGCAATGATAGGCACGCCGACAACGTGATATGTGTTCAGCAGATAAGAGCTGTATCTGTTCGTCGCCAGCTTGCAGACGACGCTTTATACAATGCCTCCAATGTAAGCGGTCAAGAGCAAATTCTTCCTAGCTCTCGAAATCAATGCTTAGAGCTTTCATATCTCTTTTGCAAATGTATTTGTAACGCAGAGGCGGTCTGCTAAAAGGTCGAGTTCCTGATTTCAACTCACCATAGATTTGATCTTCCGGAACTCGACGAATTTTCATTTTTAGACGTGACCAAGCCATCGCAGTGGTTGCTGTCGTAGTAGGGAGAACATGCTCTGTAAACCAGCTTTTGAAAGTACTTCAGCATTCGTCACTTTGTCTATTCACAATATGTTCAAGATACGATGGATGCTTCGTAAATGGAATGTATTCAGCTTCCGTTCGTGTCTTGCGTGGGTGGTGTAGGTTACACTGCCGTACTGTAAAGCATTTAGTACGCATGCGCTGCATACCATGATCTTTGTCTTTACAGTCAGCTTGCGGTTTTTCCAAACACGAGAGTTTAATTGAGCCAAATGACAGCTGTTCTGCCAATCAGCTTATTAATCTTCGTGCTTAGCGAGAGGTTATCCGCAATGGTTGAACCAAGATATGTGAAATGATTTAATGGTTAAAACTGACAGTTTGTAACTTTGATGATTGGTGACGATACAGTCCCTTGAACAAGGACTTTGGTCTTGGTGCTCACCTTGTGTTCGCCGAGCTTGTGTAGTTGTTCTTGGACGTTTCGTCATCAGGCTAGATGACATCATCAGCAAAACTTCTTTCGAAGCGTCTTGTAGTTGGAATTCGTTGGTTATTATACCGTTTGCCTGTCCGTTCACGATCACTCCCGCGGATTGGTCGAGTTCACGTTATGCCTTCTCCGTGAGCGGTTTCTCATTGGTCCATATGTTGCGGCCAGTTGGAGATGCTGGTTAATTGAATTTGTTGTTGAGTGCCACGCCTCCAGGAATTCTCGCGCCCGTCGGTCGTTTCCTCTGGCTAATATTCTTGTGCGGTCCCAGTCGAACTGATGACCAAATTGATCAATATGTATTGAAATCAGTGAATTCCGGTCATGTCTGCGTACGGCCAACTGGTGTTCATGTAGTCTTGTGCTGAGTTTGCGACCTGTTTGTCCGACGTAGTTCTTTTCACAGTCTCTGCATGAAATCTGGTAGACGATATTCGACTGTTCTTCTTTTGCCACTTTGTCTTTCGTGGTGTTGAAGTGGTTGCGAAGTGTTGATGCTGGTTTATGAGCGATGTCGATTCCAAGTGGCCGAAGTACCCGAGCTGCGATTTCGGAGATATGTTGGATATAGGGCAGAGTGCGTCTGCTTCTGTTTTCTTCTGGGTTTCTTTGTTGTGGGTGGTTGAACCTGTTGCGTAGTATGAAGCTTCTTGGGTATCCATTTTTCTGGAACATTTTGAACAGATATTCTTCTTCTTTTCTTCTCAGTTCATCTGTACTGCAGTGAGTTGCCGCTCTTTTGAATAGGGTTCTGACGCAACTGCGTTTGTGAGTGTTCGGGTGCTTGCTGTGAAAGTTCAGTATTTGATCCGTGTGTGTGGTTTTCCGGTAGACGCAAGTCTCTAACGTTCCTTCGCTTGTCCGCTTCACTTGAACATCCAGAAGTGGTAGACAGCCGTTGACTTCAGTTTCTTTTGTAAATTGGATTCCAGTAAATACACAGTTGAGCAGTCTATGTGACTCATCCAGTTCTGTTCTTTTTATAATCACGAAGGTGTCGTCCACGTAGCGGATCCATAGCTTTGGTCGGATTATTGGCAGGGCAATTCGTTCCAAACGTTGCATAACTGCCTCAGCAACTAAGCTGGAAATCGGTGATCCCATTGGCGTTCCTCGGATTTGTTCATACATCTTTCCATTGAACTTGAAGTGTGTTTGAAGACACAGCTCGATTAGTTCCATTAAACTATCGTGTGTCAATCGGTTTCCATTATGTTCCGTTCCTTTTTCATTGAGTAAAGATGATATAGACGCCAGACGCTGGGAAAGCTTTAGTGGAAGAACAGCTGCAACCTATGAACAACTCTTTTTCCTACACGAGTGCCAACGCAGAAACCTGACCCCGAAATCCTTACAACGACGACCCCCAATCAACAATCCACGTGCCTGGAAACTAATGGAACATCAAAACCGAGAATGGCTGGGAATGCTCATTTCAGATGCACACAATCGCTTGAAGAAATACGCAGACATAATCAACATTGAAAGACAAAAGTGTGAAGACCGATTTGGACCTGAACTGACGCAACGTTTAGAAAACGCCATCACAATAACGACCCGAAAAGCCAAAGCCAACAAGCGACGTGACCTGGAAAACAAAATTCACAATATCACCCCTTATCAGGACAATACCAGCGGGGAACTTTGGGTCAAGAACCTATCCAACAGACCCCTTACTGAGAACGAACAACGCATTCTCGGACGTGGCCTCAACTTCAACTTGAAAGACGCTGATCACACTCAGTTTGTCGCTAATTTGGAGTCGATATTGAAGTCTCATACCTTATCAGAAGATACGCGCGAAGAAGTCCGACAAAGAATTGTACCCGCACTTACCAGGAACATAGAACATACCTCACTCAATAAACAGGAAATCAAAGCATTGAACAAACTGAAACGAGACCAGAACATCGTTATACTTCCCGCTGACAAAGGAAGAATGACCGTCGTAATGAACAAGGCAGAATATATCGAGAAAGCTGAACAACTACTCCGTGACACAACAACATACAGACGGATGAACGAAGACCTGACAAAACGACTTGAAAAGAAAATCAACGCAACCTTGAAGAAATTGAAGTTCATGGGACAACTGAATGGAGTAGAAGAAACGAGAATGAAGCCGCAAGACTCCACTATACCAAGATTCTACGGATTACCAAAAATACACAAAGAAAATATTCCATTGCGCCCAATAGTTTCTTTGCCAGGAGGACCAACGTACAAGTTATCTAAAGAACTGCGGAGAAAATTATTATACCTAGTAGCAGATTCGGAACATTCGGTCAACTCTGCCGAACAATTTTTGCGGAAATTGAAGAACGTGAAGATCGAAGAGGACGAACTAATGGTTTCTTTCGACGTAACGGCACTATTCACGTCAATCGACAAAACACTCGCCAAGCAAACTATATCATCTTTACTCAATGAAAAAGGAACGGAACATAATGGAAACCGATTGACACACGATAGTTTAATGGAACTGATCGAGCTGTGTCTTCAAACACACTTCAAGTTCAATGGAAAGATGTATGAACAAATCCGAGGAACGCCAATGGGATCACCGATTTCCAGCTTAGTTGCTGAGGCAGTTATGCAACGTTTGGAACGAATTGCCCTGCCAATAATCCGACCAAAGCTATGGATCCGCTACGTGGACGACACCTTCGTGATTATGAAAAGAACAGAACTGGATGAGTCACATAGACTGCTCAACTGTGTATTTACTGGAATCCAATTTACAAAGGAAACTGAAGTCAACGGCTGTCTACCATTTCTGGATGTTCAAGTGAAGCGGACAAGCGAAGGAACGTTAGAGACCTGCGTCTACCGGAAAACCACACACACGGATCAAATACTGAACTTTCACAGCAAGCACCCAACACTCACAAACGCAGTTGCGTCAGAACCCTATTCAAAAGAGCGGCAACCCACTGCAGTACAGATGAACTGAGAAGAAAAGAAGAAGAATATCTGTTCAAAATGTTCCAGAAAAATGGATACCCAAGAAGCTTCATACTACGCAACAGGTTCAACCGCCCACAACAAAGAAACCCAGAAGAAAACAGAAGCAGACGCACTCTGCCCTATATCCAACATATCTCCGAAATCGCAGCTCGGGTACTTCGGCCACTTGGAATCGACATCGCTCATAAACCAGCATCAACACTTCGCAACCACTTCAACAACACGAAAGACAAAGTGGCAAAAGAAGAACAGTCGAATATCGTCTACGAGATTTCATGCAGAGACTGTGAAAAGAACTACGTCGGACAAACAGGTCGCAAACTCAGCACAAGACTACATGAACACCAGTTGGCCGTACGCAGACATGACCGGAATTCACTTATTTCGATACATATTGATCAATTTGGGCATCAGTTCGACTGGGACCGCACAAGAATATTAGCCAGAGGAAACGACCGACGGGCGCGAGAATTCCTGGAGGCGTGGCACTCAACAACAAATTCAATTAACCAGCATCTCCAACTGGCCGCAACATATGGACCAATGAGAAACCGCTCACGGAGAAGGCATAACGTGAACTCGACCAATCCGCGGGAGTGATCGTGAACGGACAGGCAAACGGTATAATAACCAACGAATTCCAACTACAAGACGCTTCGAAAGAAGTTTTGCTGATGATGTCATCTAGCCTGATGACGAAACGTCCAAGAACAACTACACAAGCTCGGCGAACACAAGGTGAGCACCATCCACATCCTGAGCTACGAATATTTTCCTCTATTGCTGGACTTTGGTCTTGCTCATGCTGATTTTCAGCCCAAAGTCTTTGCATGCCGACGAAAAACAGTCCATTAGCGAGTGAAGGTTCTCTTAGGATTGAGCAATGAAGACTGCGTCGTTGCCAAACAGCAGGTCACGGATTAACACATCCCTTGCGTTGGTTTGTGCTCTCAACCGGTTCAGGTTGAAAAGCTTGCCATCACTCCGCGTGCGTTAGTGAATGCTCCAGTTTCTTGTTCTAGAAGCGTGCTTCAGACGCGAAGAAAAGAAAATGTCGAACACCGTGAGAGCAAAAACACAGCGTAAAATGCCATTCGCTGTTCCCAAAAATGTCTTCGATGTTGTCTCACAGATAATATAATTTTAACGGTTGATCTTCCCTTGCAGAAGCCACATCAAGATTTCGAGTGAATTCTATCGGATAAAACTTGTAGCCGGATCTGTAAGACAATTTGCCTACAAC
Source organism: Atriophallophorus winterbourni (assembly GCA_013407085.1). NCBI lineage: Eukaryota > Metazoa > Platyhelminthes > Trematoda > Plagiorchiida > Microphallidae > Atriophallophorus > Atriophallophorus winterbourni. Next base: position 17,516 of record JACCGJ010015650.1, read on the forward strand.
ATTCATGAAGGAGATTCCTATGTTATTATTGCAATCGCCTCTCTCACCATTGTTTTTAAATAGCGTGATGATCTTTGTGTATCGCATCTCTTGTGGGACACACTCCTCCTGTCAGTACTGACGAATCAAATGGTGAAGAGGTTTTAATAAAGCTGTACTACAGCGTTTGATGAGCTCCGGTGCAATTAGGTCGTCCCCATGGGCTTTTCCATTCGCTAAGCGGTCGATTGCTCAATTGAGCTCATCAAGAGTAGGGCGAGTATCTAGATATTCGATAGTCGGCAAACGCTCGAGATTTTCAAGTACATTCGGTAAAACTGTACTGTCCCTAGAGTAGAGAGAGAAAAAGTGCTCTACCCATCTATCCATCTGCTGAGATTTGTCGACAAACGGTTAACCAGTCAAAGACTTCATAATTGCCGTTCATCCTTTCTGGTTGTTTTTTTTTGATAATACTGGATATACCGTTTCGTAGCGCATCTGCCTGATTTTCAGGTAGCTGGTTGAGGGCGGATTCTACGCAATGAATAACATCCTCAGCTTTTAAGAATTTTGTACTTAACGAGAAGTTTAAACCATTTTCCAACAATCTTTGTTCGGTTTGCGATAGCGGCTTATCTGATAAATTAGATACTTTAGAATATTGTCGAGCCCTGTCATCAAAAGAACTAGCAGAGGTACATTTATGTTTTGAAGTTAATAAAGTGCTGAACTTACATACTTGTCTTTCTTTAATGTGCAACGTATAATAGCATATTTTGTTCCTCACACTATTCTTGATGTTGTCTCAGGGGATGACGAATATAACGGTTGATCTTCCCTTGCGGAAGACACATTGAGATTCGGAGTAAATTATATCAGCTTAAACGTGCAGCCGGATCTGTAAGACTTCAGCAAACAATTTGCCTACAACATTCAAAAGGGAGATTCCTCTGTAATTTTTGCAGTCGCCTCTGTCACCCTTATTCTTCAATGGCGTGATGATCTTTGTGTCTCGCATCTCTTGTGGGACCCCCCTCCTGCCAGCACTGAAGAAGCAAATGGTGAAGAGGCTGTAATAATGCTGCTCTACCGCATTTGATGAGCTTGGGTGGAATTCCTTCGTCACCATGGGCCTTCTCATTCGCAAAGCGGTCGATTGTTCTATTGAGCTCACCAAGAGAAGAGGGAGTATCTAGATATTCAATAGTCAGCAAATGCTCGGCATTTTCAAGTACCTGCTGTAAAACCGTACTGTCCCTAGAGTAAAGAGAGGTGAAATGCTCTACCCATCTCTCCATCCGCTGTTTTTTGTCACAATTTGGTCACCAGATACAGACTTAATGGGAGCTGTTTTAAGATTGTCTGAACCAACGGCTCTCTTGATCCCATCATACATACCGTGAAAATTTCCAGTCCCCGCAGCTTTTTGAATATTAAGCCTAATTTCTGTCCAATAGTCATTTGCACATCGTCTTGCAGTCTGTTTGACCTTATCTTATGCTTCTCTTTCTAACTTTTCCGAACTTTACACCTCAGTTTTGTCAAGACTCGTAATCTGCACCAACTCAGTACGACTACACATTAGTTTAGCGGTAGGTTTTTGATGACTGTTGCAAGGTTCATACCACAATGTGCTTCCATATTGACGGCCAAAATAGCAGGTTCGCGAAAAGTTGCAACTTTAATATCCAGAGCATCAACATCTCGTTTTACTGTCTATTTAACACAGGCACAGCTTGCGCGATATTCGATTTTGTCATTTTAACTGACTATGGACTTGATCATGTGGAATCCGATCGTTTTCCATTCTATAGAGTTGATCTGTACCCAAAGAGCTTGGATGACGCTCTCGCAGCAGAAGCAGCATTTTCTGTATAGCATCCTTAAACAGCACCACTGCAATTTTTAATCTCACTTCACACTATAAGTTCACGAAGCTCCGCGAATGAAAATAAATCCGCTTGAATGGATCACTTATCACGTTTGTCCAGGTAGCGCTTTCATTGTTGATTTTAGTTTTTGAAATATCTAGTCTATTGTTTGATATGAATACGGTAGGTGGCTATTAAAACATTTATAAGAATCTATCATTGGTTTTATTTTCACCAGTCTAATTGCTCCACTGCTTTTCGAATGAAAACAGACCAAAATATTTATTTGCATGCATTTTATCACACACACACCCCACGACCGGTTATGGGTTTCACCCCATTAAACATGTGTATGAGTCCGGATTAAAGCCACCTTGGTCCACAACAATCTCAGTTGTGTTCGCGAAACAAAACTAAAAAAATGTCGAGAAAATTGTCATTGTCATTGATTTAATCGGTTGACTAAGATCCATTGTGTGAAGGGATCATCCATAGGTTGACTGTGCCAAGCTGATTAACAATGGCATTTAACTATAATCTTTTTACAACATTCAATCCATGCACGTATATTAGAGCCTGAAATGAGGTACCAACAAAAATATCATTCGTCCTTCGGCGAAATATTTCAAGCCTGCGGTTCGGGTGTTATGTTAGCTCAATTCGGGAGAAAATTGCCACCAACTTCAGTTAAAACCATCTGAGTAAAGTAAATGAATTGGTCGCGAAACACGAGTCAAAAAAGTCAGGAAAATGTTCCATGAACATTGATGCAAAGAACTATAAATAAACCTAAATAGTCTCAGCGTATGTAGCAAAACACCAAATACTTGAAGAAATTTTATTCCAAATTAGGATGCCGTTGATAAATATTGTTATTTTTCACGAACCACCGGATCCTGGAAATGAAAATAAACGGCAAATTTATAAATCAAATTATAAGCAAGGTAGGCAGGAATGAACCACATCTTAGGTTTTTGAGAAAAACTGATATCTTGTAAATAACTCTTTGATATGAACAAGTACTAGGTTACATTAATCGGGAACAGAGGCATGATTACCTCGCTATACGCAACAACTGGAAATTTTTATGCATTGTTGCAAAGTCAGCCTTTTTGACTCGAAATTATGGAGTCTTACGAAGAAACTGACGCTATGACAAAGAGCATCACGAAAATGAACATGGCAGTAAAATTGTATGCCACATTAATGAAAGCCTGCTTCGATGATTTACATATCAACAAAAGGACGCTGAATGACGATAACTCATCAAGTATTTGCAGCTGCGAAACTAATTTTTACATTGATGATCACGAAAGCAGGATGGCTACTTCAGCTAACTTCCTGAACATCGTGTATAATTAAGAATCCGTATTTACATGACCTTGGACTGCAAATGCATTACGACAGGATGTTGTGCTATTTGGACTCATCGACTTAGATCAGCGTGTCTTAAAAGAGTGGAAGAAGCGCAAATTGCATACACGATTAATTTTATTTCTGTATTTAAAATAATCATCAACTGAATACCAATATGATATGGGAGTCTTGCGAAGTTCCACGATGGTCAAATACGGAATCATAAATGGGTAATAACAATGCTCAAAATGCGCTATTAAAGTGTAACAACATTGTTTTACTCTACCTAACAATTGACCTTGATATACACTTTCCGTTGATCGTGTTCCGCGATTGCTTCCACTGTACCTTCGTACACCTTTTGGCTACCGCGATAAATATTCTATCTCCTGTGCCTTTTCTCCAACATTCTTGGTAACTTTATTATGTTGGTCAGTCTACTACAAATTGGTGAGCCCGACGTGATGCACGAATCCTTAGTGTACTACAATTGATAAGCACAATATGCACGCACACTTGAAGATTTTTTTCCGATACGTCATTTTTTCCCGATTCACATCGGCGTTATTTCAGGTTAGTATTTTTACCTCGTTTAATCACGTATTGCATCAGCACTGACATACGATATATCTTAGGTGCCACAAATCCTATCTCTCCAACGTTTGTGATAGACTGGCCACTCTCCCTCGACCTTAGCGAAATCGCAGCAGTGCAAGCTACCGATGCCGGCATCGCACAGCGCAGGGACGCCTATCCTTATATCACACCTCTCCTCTTGCCCGATGGCTTGGGCGATATCCTTTACGCCTTATCGCAAAGCGCTTTCCGACAACTTACCCTGTCTGCGTTTATACGGCGCATTAGTCATACCATAAGCAATCTTTCCCATCATGGCATTCGTGCTTGCTTGCATGCCGCATGACACTGTCATGGCACCCACGACATTTGGGATAATAACCGCTTGTACATTAATTATATACCAACAACCCGCCATCTCCACAACGAATAGGCGTCTGAAACGGCACATTTGTCGATTATATATTGGGTATTTAACACGTTATTATCGCATGGTATATCACGTGCATCTTTTTTGTGCCTCTCCACTATAACTCGGTCGTGGCCATAAACCAATGCACCAAAGAGTTTTTTTACCTTTCAGGTAAAAATACACCTCGTACCGTTGAAACCGTGACACACGCCCCTCGCGGATCACCGACGCTTGTCGCCATCCTACCCGGTAGCCCCAACCATGGGAACACCGCCCAACATATCACACAAGGTCCTTACCAGCACGGCATCAGGCCACTCAGCTTTCTCCCGGCGAGGCCGTACGCCAACGACCCTGGGGGTGCAGAAATTTCTCAGCACGGACTATGTTTTCAAAGCTTATGTTTCTTTGTTGTCAAGCCTACAGATGTGCCTACATCTGCTCCTACTGGGTTCATACTAAGACCATTCCAGACGGGCGATCCCCGCTAGCAGATAATTCATCTGATGTGATTCGGCTCCCGCAGCACGTTCACTCCATGTGAGACGTGTCTCGGCTTAGTACTTATCGGTTTTCGTGTATCCTAACCTGTTCACCACCGACAATCAACCCACGCAGATCAAGTAACTCGGCTGACTTCGAAGTGACTGGTTGCTAAGAGACTATGTTCCAGCCTGGAAAGACCTGACACCACTAGGCAAGTTTAATTGTCAATTCCTGTTCAGAAGTCTCCTCTGACCAGACTTCTTGGAAGGGGGCTGTGTAACAACATTGTTTTAATATACCTAACAATTGACCTTGATATACACTTTCCGTTGATTCGTGTTCCGTGATTGCTTTCGCTGTACCTTTGTACACCTTTTGGCTACCGCGATAAATATTCCATCTCCTGTGCCTTTTCTCGAACATTATTAGGGACATTATTGTAGTGGTCAGTCTGCTACAAATGTGTCAATTTATTGTGGCCTTCGTATCTCCTCACTTACACAGGATAATATATTAAGCAAAATCATCAAGTTTTCAAAAATACGAAAGTGACAATTTCAGAATGAATAAATAGCAAACAGTCATTTGCTAGCTTTTAGAGAATAATCTTCATATTAGTTGATGATTATCCGTGAACCACACAATGTAGAAACATAACGAAGAAGCAAATGAACTTAGAATAGCAAAGCAAGAATTAAACCGAGTTTTTGTTTTCCACACGATAATCAGAAAAGTAAAAAATAAAATGCCGGATGTACTATGGCAAGCGAATTATTATCCGATGACATAAGATAGTAGTAAATGTATAATGAGTTTACAGGTGAGAACGCGATGCCCTGTTTGCAACTGAAACATTTTCTGTGTACGATGAAGCTCAACATAGAAAATATTCATTCGGAAATGTATTGACTTCTATTTTTCTTAAAAAACAGCCAAATATTGTTTCGAATTTATATAAGTTGGGCGGTCACCTAAATAACCATGCGCACAGAACGTATCTCGTTAAGCTGTGCGGCAAGCTAATCATTCCGTTTGTTATCAATGTGGAAAACATTGTAGTGAATTTCTTTCACATTGTATCTTAGTATTTTTTACATACAACTTTTGGCATTGTATGGTTATTCATTTCTGGTCCATGTATACTTCATTTGAACTAATGCTTGTACAATTCACTTTTTGGCGCTTAATTTAATTTGTAACTCGCAATTTTTCTTTTCCTGCGGTTACGGAGTTTGCGTCGGTCGCCGCGTGCCAGAATTATGATTAAAGGATCCTCCAACATTTTAGCACATCATTCCATTTTATACCTATTTCCTGAATGTATATTTACTATGATATGGTAATTGTGAAGCTATGTGCTTTTTGTGACCATAAATTCTTGAATCTTGAATCTTGAATCTCTTGGACTTTTCTGGTGTGGAACATTTCGCTATCGTTGGACTTCTCTGGAACTTTATTTGGACATTTGCTCCCTTGGTTTTCGATTGAGTTTTTTTTTCATTTTTGCCTTTTTTGTGTGTAGTGCTAGACTATTTTTCTTTAGTC